>BMAV01006187.1:0-18165 GCA_019973955.1 Trichonephila inaurata madagascariensis | reverse complement strand
AATTTATTCTGCTAAATATATGTTTAAATAAATATTTACGTCTTTGAAACTAAATAATGCAAATAATATGCTATTTGTCTGCTCATTAAACGGACAAAATTACTGGGTTTTAGTTTGCTCTAATATCTACGTGATAAAACAATTTTAAAAAGGTTTCTTACAATATTATTTTAAATGATATTCTCCCTTTTCTTTTCCTTGGGGAGCAAATCTCGCCAAGTAGACTTTACTAGTGACAATGCACAATATAAACATAAAAAAAAATCTTAATAAATGTAAGTTTCAAGATTTTTTTTTTTATTTCAAAGGAATAAACAATTTAATATCGCTTAAAATGTTTTTAATCAGTTACCAGCGGAAAAATTTCTTTTGGGGTAGGTCAGGGGTGGCGAAACTTTTTGGAACAATTTGCCATTTTTGTCTTTAAGAATTTAAGAAATGTTTAAGGAGGTATAAAAACGTGCCGTCAAATAATTTTGACTTGTGATTATTAAAAGAATATATATATATATATAATAAAACTAAATACTAACAACTCAATACTTTTAATTACAATGAAAAAATACATTTTGCATGGTATAGTAGTAAATGTTTTATTTATACATATAATTCAAAATAAAGTAACATTAGTACGAATTCTGTTGTGGTAGATTAGATGACAAATAACTTGTATTAGGATTGTAAGATGTTATTTTTACCAGTTGAATTAGATGTTACTAAGTTGAATTGGAGTCATCTTCCAAATGGTTTCTAAGTTAGTCTTTAATGTTATTCATCTCTGAAAATAATGCTTTGCAGGCATAGGTAGATGAAAATATTGGTTAAAATAGCATAAGCTAGTTTTTTCAAACAGCTAAATGCATCTGAAATCAAATTCTATGTTTCCTAAATTTCCTTTTACTAGCATTTTTACTTATATTGCTTGTTAATCTTTATGTTTTAATCAATTCCAACTTTCTCCTTTTTTTCAACAAATTTTTGAATCCATATTGAACTAAACTGAAAATCAATCAGGTTCATTTCAAATTTTTCAATTTACAACTAATAGAATTGGAATAAATTCAGTTAGTAAATGAAGTCACATCGAGGTACATAAAAAAACTTGAGTGTTTCCGATAATTCTTTGAACTCAGAAAATCTCGCTGAAAACTGTGACCAATCTCTCACGTTTCTCGTATTACTTGATATAGAACTTCGTTATTTTGAATTAAAATACAAACCGTTTTGATCGTGGCGTGCCCAAAATATTGTGTCATGTGCCATCAATGGCAAGCGTGCCACTTGTTTGCCATCCCTGGCGTAGGCTGTATCATTTTTGACGACTTTATAGCCTTCGCCGGCGAAATGGAATAGTATCATAATTAAATAACATTTTAAGAATGCCGTCTATTAGCAAAACTTAAATTTTTTTCCCCTTTCAATTTAATTTCTTATTTTTTGACCTATTTTTACAAGAAAAAAAAACCCAACAAGAATAGAGTGTTTTTAGAAAGGAAATTATGTAAGCATTTGTATGTATATGTATTTGTCTCAAATTCTTTCGGGACTTCTAATAGAATTATTTTAGATTTCATCTGTAAGTAAATTATGTAATGTATTAACATTAAGTGCAGTAATATTTTATATAAATTATTTGTCTAAAGGGTCACCACGAAAATTGGAGGAGAGTTCAATATATTTATGGAAAAAAAATAACCTTTATCTTTTGAGCTTTAATACAGCATACATTTTTACTTTTTTAGAAGAATTATAAGTACAGTCGGACCTCTATTTAACGCAGTCGTTAAATCCCGAGAAAAAAGTTCGTTATATGGAAAATTCGTTATATAGAGGTTCATGTTTTAATATACTTCATAAACCATATAAAGCAAATTTTAAATTCATAAACACTATATACAGAAAAAAGTAATTATACTCTATAACCAAAAAAAAAAAAAAAAAAATGACGCACCAAGAACGAGTTGTCCGATAGAAACAAAAAATTTTTGGTGGGTTGAAAGATCACGTTTAGAATAAGAAATGATTAAAATTTCAGAAAAATTGAATGATTCTTTTCAGAGTTACATAGTTACAAAGTAACAAGCTCAATAAGGAGATGATCCACCTTAAGCCTGGATGCAAACTACCACACGACGTGAAATAGAGTAATAAAGCACCCTGATGGTCTCCTGCGGTATTTCTTGTCAAATTTGCTCCAATTGTCGGGTCAGGTTATCAACATTCCCTGATAGATGCAGTCGCCTTCCCATCATATCCCAGACATGCTTGATTGGAGTGGAATCTGGAGATCTGGCTGGACAATGAAGTGTTTGATAAGCTATGAGGCAGTTCATAGCAACATGTGTGGTATGTGGTTTGGCATTATCTTGCTGAAAAATAAGGCCAGGGTGCTGCAAAAGGAACGGTAGAAAAACAGTTCTCAAAATGCCGTCGACATACCAATATGCTGTAAGTGTGCCTCTAATGACGACCAAAGAGATCCGACTTCAAAAGAAATGCCACCCTAGACAATAACTCTTTGTTGAAGACCTGTGTGGCGGGCAATATTGAAAGCAGAATCGGCACGCTGCCCTGGTCGTCTCCAGACACATCTTTGATGATCGTCAGGACACAGTTGGAAGCAGGATTCGTCGCTAAACACTCTACGTCTCCAGTCAGCATGATTCCAACCTGATAGAGAGCCAAGCATCACTGTAATCTGGCCCGACAGTGTATAGGCGTGATTGGCACTTAACGTAGCAGTCAGTACGAGAGTAAATTTCTCTCTATTAGCCGTCTGTGAATGGTCATGGTGGACACTAGTGAACGTGTTGCATGTTTGATGGTTGATAACGACGAATCAGGCGCTGTGACAGCTGATTTGGCGATCAATTCGTCCTCTCGACCTGATGTGGCCCTAAGTCAACCGCTACCATCATGACGCTAACATCTGCCACTGCCCACCCATTCTTGTCAGCATCTTCTAATGGCCGCATCGCTTCGACCCATATGACAAGCGATTCTCCAATTTGCCCAACCTCTCTCTTTCAGTTCAATGATACGACCTCTTTCAAACTCGTAATGAGCTCGAATCCTGCGGCGAGGCATTTTTTCAGTTGCTCAAAGGTATCCTAAATCTCAAAGCAGCAGAAATTTTCACCATCAGATTGAGAATCGCTTCTTGTAGATATCTGCTGAGTGCGCAGTTCCGATGAGCTGTAGCTCCCGCTATTCATTCTTTGGACGCCACATGTTCTGTTGAAATGTCTTTTTATACGAAATTTCATTACAATCGGACATCTCCTTCTTAGTGCGTCGTTTTATTTTTGTTATAGAGTGTATTTACACCTTTTTGTAAATTATAATATTTATGTATTTTATATATCTTACCCACATCAAAAAAGAAAGAAAGAAAGAAAATCTGTAAGGAAAACAATAAAAAAATATAGAGGTATATACTGCTTTTCCAACATTAAGAAATTAGTTTTAATTTAAAATTAATGAATTTTAAGGACTTCTAATTTAAAGCATACAAGTAATTTTAATCATACATTATTTTATAACTAAAGATTCTAAACATACATTACCACTTTCGTCCTTAAATTTCATTACTCTTAAAATCCATTAATTTTTTTTATAGTTTTTTTTATTATTTTTGAAAAAATGCTTTGATTTATAATATAAACGCTTCACATCTTTGCAATACACCCAAACATCCTTTATGACCACCATAAAAGGTGTTAAAAGAGAGAATAACGTGAAATGTTCACACAGAAATACTTAAAACTTAGAGAGAGAAAAAAATTGAATCACAGAGTAAAGTTCGTTATATAGAAATTGTACTTCGCTATTGGGAGGTTATTTTGCGAAGAAAATTCTAAAATGTTTTTGGTTCCAGGAAAATGTTCGCTGTATAGAAAAATTCGTAATATAGAGGTTCGACTGTACTAGAAGTATTTTTTCTAATCCAAGCTACAGTTCTGATACGTTTTAGCAAATGGAAAGTTTTTACTCTTTACATCACAATTACTCAGAAGGAAACACATATATTTCGACCCAAAAGGATATTTTAAAAATAATCCCTTTTATAATAACTGAAAATTTACATACATATTTATATCATACAAATAAATATTTAAATGAAAAATTTTGTGATAAAAGTTATTGAAAATAAAATCATAGATTAAAATTCATTATGTTTTTCTTCGTTTCGAAACGTTTCATGTATTATTACTCCACGTATAATTTGAAAAAAAAAAAAAAAAAAACTTAATTAAAATTTAGAACAAAAGCTTTTATTATAATTATACTATAAAAGCAAAAAAGGACATCGGTGAATGTGTGTCAGGATATTTGACAAGGTTTCTCTCTTGAGACTCATTTGGGGTTTTTATTTAAAGTTATCCGACTACGCTTTTACCGTGATTTTGCAAAAGTGTATAAAGGGATAATATTTATGATATTTAGTATCACTTAGATTAGAAAACGTATATAAAATTGTGTTAAGAGTATTATTACAATAAAAAACTATTTAAGTACAATATTTTAACAAAAAATGAATGTAGAATGACCCCTTTTCAAAACATTCTCTTTTTACGAAAAATGCTTCTATTATAATAATATTTTGACTGTATATACCTCAGACCTATGTTCAGAGGCTCAACTAGAATTTTTGAAATATATAACTTAGAAGTGGATTTATCCATATTTTGCGGCAACAGAAGGAAAAAATTTTAAGGGGGGAAAAAACCCCGATAATTATTTCAATGGGTAGTAACTCTGAAAATAATGTGAATTTTTCAAAACTCCTAGTTCAGACTATCTGGAGAAGTCTTTACTTCATATAAACAAAATTTTATTAATATAGAAGCATTTTTTATATAAAGGAGAACGTTTTGAAAAAAGATTATTCGAAGTTAATTTTGTGCCAAATATTGTAGTCAAATAACTTTTTTTTTTTGTCATAATGTCCTTAAAACCATTTTATACATGTTTTCTAATTTAAGTGACACTATATATCATGAAAACTATCCATTTATGCGCTTTCTTAAAATCACGATTCCGAACGCAGTCAGATACCTTAATGTTTTGACTAGTTTTAGTTGAGGAAAGGTGGTATGAAGGGGTCTCAGAGGTGTTAAATTTTTCTAGAGGTCTGAAAATATAAACAATTTTCAAACAGGTATAATTCATTTAAAATTAAATTTAATGATTCGAATCTTTTACACATTATTTATAAAAGAATGGGGTTTCAGAAAAGTATAAAATGTTTAAAATATAATCATAATTTTAAAAATCATAAGCATATGAAAATTCTATGATAAATATTAAGTATTTTTTGTGTTGCGCACGCTATTTTCTAAAATAGTAACATCTGATGTGTATAAAAATTTATAGAATTATAAAATGCATCATACTCTTTAAGCCGTGCCTAATTTTAGTATTATATGTCTTTTGTATTTCAAAATATTTGTAAAACATTGCTATTTTTTTAATATTTTTAAAAAATGTAGTTTTTTTATTTATTAAAATATGTAAGTTATTATTCTATTTATATAAAAATAGCTATAGTGTAATGAGAATACATTTAACTTTATTATTCTACTTATAGCTAGTAATTAAAGCTACTATTTTAGAAAATAGCGTGCGCAACGCAAAAAATACTTAATATTTATTATAGAATTTTCATATGCTTATGATTTTTAAAATTATGATTATATTTTAAACATTTTACACTTTTCTGAAGCCCCATTCTTTTATGAATAATGTGTAAAAGATTCGAATCATTTAATTTAAACTTAAAATAATTATATCTGTTTGAAAATTGTTTATATTTTCAGACCTCTAGAAAAATTTAACACCCCTGAGACCCCTTTAAGAAGTGTGGTTGAAGCAAATGGAAGTAGAGTCGGAGAGGAACATAGAGTAAAGAATTTAGTGATAAGTTAGACAGTATTATGGAGCTAATTTTATACTACCCATTGATTCACATTTTTTTATATAGTATATTTAATTCATTAATCCGAAAACATCCTAGTCGCATCTAAGAATTATTACTGGAGTTTTGTCAGATTATTGAAATATGCCCTTGAACGCTTATTTCCCCTCCATAAGCTTGAGTTATTTAATTAATAATTGTATTTTAGTTACAATTGTGTGTTTGTGACTTGTTTCAGATACCTTCAGTTGTATCGGATTCGAAACCGAGATTGCACTCTATGTACTTTACAAGAACAACGGACCGTATTGTAACTAAACAAGTTATTAAAATAAAAACTTAGGTTAAAAAAAAAAAGAAACGAGTCTCACAGTAGTCGCATATGATGTGTAACATTTAACATGTTATCGTGGTAAATACGCAATATTAAATTTTTTTCTTGAAAAAAATTTAAAAAAAAAAAAAAAAATCTCACGCGTGCGAATATGATTGGAAATAATTTTCTATCGAATAACTGTATCTTTAATGAAAATTGTATTTAATTAACAAAAGGAGTAATGCAATATTTTATCAAAATAATTATTCTTGTTCAATTTAGGGAAGAGCGGAGACAATAGACTTATGATAACTAAAATGTGTCACATATACTTGTGATTTCAAAGTATTTAAAAACCGTTGAAAAACAGTGTCAATTACAGTACTACTTTTAGCAGTCGAAACATTTTGATTTGTGTTCATTTCGAGTTTGAGTTCATCTTTCATAAAAGCTATGAGCGGCTCAGCTTTTGGCAAACTGAAGTTAAAGTTACAATCCCCATTCAAAACCAGGGGAAGCGAGTAATAATATTTTTAAAAGAACAGAACCACCTTCGTTAAATGGTAAAAGTATAAAATTAAGGAAATCTTTAATTTTCTTTAACCGTTTTATTCGAAGAAATGTATACGAGAACCGTAATCGCTGTTTGTCCATTTTCAAATAAGTATTCTGCCGCCCTTATGTCTCTCAATATCGTGATTAACGGATTTAGAGTCAAGCGCTCGAGTGCTTGATGGCTACTAGAGTTGGACCTCCATGCGAGGGTAAGCGAAACAATACAGCCACGCACTCTCATTGGTCAAATCAAGTAGCTCACGCTTACATCACATCCTGTTACCCACATCCATCCCTTTTCACGAAATCACTCCCACAAATATCCAGCAACCGAGAGGAAAGATGTTACACATAAAATAAAACCCCTTAAAATTTTAAACTCCGCTCCGAGAAGAAAAGGGTAGCAAACCACAAAAGCCAGGCAAATACTGAATTTTCAACTAACAGCAAACAGTGTGTTTTTTATGCCATATCTCCGCTGTCCTCCCTCCATCCCTAACTTGATGGGTGCGTTAGCCCAGTGTTCAAGGTATCGGATCATGACAGGCATGTCGAGTTCAAGCCCAGTACCATTAAAGACCCGCCGTGTGGGGACGAGATGCACGTTAAATCTATCGAGAGCTCAAACGTCCTCCCGTTAGTGTGACGTGGTAGTTAGGGGAGGGAGGTGCCAGCTGAGGCGTCGTTCTCATCACTTGACCATGGTTCAAAATCACGAGGTCCATCGCCAAAAGCCCTCGTGTAGCTGAACAGTGTGACCTTAATATTCACTCATTAACTCACTCACCCGCATTAACTTGGCCTTACTACTCATGCTAAGACAGAGATCTTCCAGGATCGGAATCCTAGGGTCAGTTGTTAAATGAGGGAGTATTTATTGATATCGCATTTTGAAACTACAAGGGGCTATTTGCGGCGGAATACCCGAGGGAACCGAGCTCACCCNCTGATGCCCATTAAATTTATCGAAGCCCAAGTTCCTCACATTGGCGTCCTGGTTGCCTCTGGGGCGTCCCCATGTTCAGTGGTAACTGACCTCGTAATTTTGAGCCTCTGGGAAGCGTGTGACGAGGACAACGCCTGAATCAGAACTTCACTCTTTAAACTTCCACATCACGCCAATGTGAGGAACTTGGGCTTCGATAAATTTAATGGGCATCAGCCCCTCTACACGGCTGCTACGGAATATTTGAAGTTCCGTATATTTTGGGGGTACCATCTCAACTCTGTAGACCACTCGGTCTCTTAAAAATGTCCCTTATTTATATTTAACATCGCGTAAATAAAGAAAATACTACATCAAGTGGTCTCCTTAAAATAATAGTTCATTTCTTATAAAATTATTAACATATTTACTATAATATTAAGTTTATTTATTTTCATAGACTATTGCGCTTTTGAAAATGCAAAATGTTTAAGGAACAGTTTCGATTTTTAGTTAGGTAATTAAAATAAATATATATATATTTTTTTTTGTTGGTTAAATCGATAGAAGCTTCGAAATTCTTTTATAATTCGTAATAAAAATCAAAACAGTTTTTTTTCATGACATTAATATAAAAATCAAACATATTAATCAGAATTTCAAATGAGTAGTGAGCACATTTAATTCGAAAAAGGAAACAAAAATTGTATCGGTGATTTTTACGCAAGTGTAGCCTTTTTTAAAGTTTTCACTTTTGAGAAAGTAGTACTACTCTGAAATGCTCCTGATTGTCAGAAGAGGATGTGAAAATTATTTTATTCTATCCTAGAGATGGCGCTACAGTCGATTTTCACTAAACACCGGTCGTAAACATAACCATTAGTGTGTGTGTGTGCCATCTTTTAATAACGGTAAACTCTTGCTAAAAGATGGTATAATTTAGTACATATCCGCACATTAAAAATTTTACTTGTGGCGCCATCTACTAATCTCAGCAAACATGAATTTTCCTTCACAATTACTGATTTCAATTATTTAGATGCGATTCATAAAAACTATTTCACTAAATGTGGAAAAATATTAATTAATAAAAACCGAATATTTATTTTTATACTATTTTTTAGTCTTTTAAATTTGTTTGTGTAGTATTAAAATGCTCAAAAAGTTTTAAATTTTAGATAATAAAAATGCACAAAAGTTTATTTTTGTATAATATATACTTGATTCTCGTATCATGGTAATGTTTTAAATGCAGGCAGGCTTGTTTGCGACTTTTTGATGAAATATATTCACAATTTATTTTCAGAAAAAGCTTAATTTTGTGCGTATAACAATACACAGAATAACAAATTACACTTCCTGACGTACTGAATAGTAATAGAAAGTAATGTTTTATTTAATATCTTTTGGTACTGTATGTCGGGCATTTGTCATTATTTACAAATATTTGAGAAATTTATTGTTTATTAAATTTTCTATATATTTCAATTCAATTTTGTATTTAAGAAAATATTTAGACAAAGTATATGAACATTAAATTTTTATCTTTTGCAATAAAGACTCTTTATCTATAACACATTTTTCAAAATATGTCTTGCAGCTATTTTCAGATTTATTTGATATCTCATTGATATACTGCAGGACATAGTGATACATTTTTTTAAAAATAATAATTTGAATTCTGAAACGTTATTATGTATAAGTGATTGAGAGCTTAATGTTTGTTTTTTTAAATTAAGTCAAATTTGTTGTAGTTAACGTCGATTTTTTCAATTTTATGAGGGCAGAAAGCGAACGAATTTGTAAATTTGTTTCGTAGTCCAGTAGTGACGAAACCTACAAAAAGCCTGTATAGTTTATTCCGTGTATTCCGCACTTGTAAGATTTTGACTCTCACCCGACTTTATTAGAAGACCTAGCAATCATTCCGCAAATCATGAATACAAATCAATTTGAACAATATTTATCGATTAGTTTAAGTTTGTGAGGAGAAAATAAACATATTATGCACTACTATCGAAAATTAACTTTCTATTACCTACAGAGCCGAGATACACTGGCCTGAGCTACAATTTTACTAAACTTTCGAAAAGTTTCGGAGCAGAAATATTTCCTAACAATAATTCACCGAAGCAAAAATAACACGATTAGCTATGTAGTCAGATAAAGGAAAAAATACTATTCATTTCTAGCTACATTTCAATTCAAATCACACTTTATACAGTACTACACATCAGCATACAACGTTTTCTCCGAAAGGAAACGAAATTTAAAAACTTTTAATAAATTAAAATAAAATAAAAAAGACAAATTAATTTTAAGAGGAAAATCTCACGAGGTAGACCGTTATAAAGTGATTAACAAATACCTCTTTCCATCCAAATCCTGGTGAAGAAATGGATATTTTGTTGAAATAAACGACTGTAAAGCTCCGCGCGCGTGTAATGGGTTTCGAAGGGACGCAGAATTCAGGATTTTATCGACTTGATTAGTCGGTGTTTTTTTTAAAGTTAACGTCTCAATGGAATTCAACAATGCAGTTCACGTCGTATTTTGTAATTCAGAACAATATTAAAGTGGGGAAGTTAACACGAGAAGAAGCTATATTCATCTCACTCAACTTGAAAATCATTGAACATTGAACTTATCTTCAAAAATACAGGGTGAGTATAATTGATGAACCCGATTTTTTAAAAAAATCGTATTTTCAAAACTATTTTAAATATTAAAATAAGTGATATATGAACGTAAAGAGAAATTTTCCAAGATTTTTTTTCTTTCTGTTATATAATAATGTGTAACCACCTCTTGTTATACTGCATGATTTGTATATAAACCAGTTCCTTCAATACATTTTGTAGCATCATTCTATCAATGACTCGTAGAGTTCTGTTATTTGTTGTATTAATTACAAATAATTCGGCTTAAAATGTATTATTATTTTTTTTTTTTTTTGTAAAATTTCAAAAAGTTTTCTGGGGCATCCCAAGTTTGTAGCCACAACTCGAGAAGACATCCGGGGACTTTGAACAAAACTATGCCTCACCCTCTCCACTGCTTCTTCTAAGACTCTCGGCCGGCCACTACTTCTCTTTTTACACAAACTATTTTCTTAAGGTATCCGACTACGTTCGAAACCGTGATTTTGAAAAAACCTATAAATGGATAATATTTATGATATTTAGTGTCACTTAGATTAGAAAATGTATATAAAATAGTTTTAAGAATAGTATTACAATAAAAAATTATTTAAGTACACTATTTTGACAAAAAATGAACATAGAATGAACCATTTTCAAAATATTCTCCTTTTGTGAAAAATGCTTCTATTATAATAATATTTTGCTTGTCTATAGCTCAGACCTCTGTACAGAGGCTCTACTAGAATTTTTGAAATATATACCTTAGAAGTGGGTTTATCCATGTTTTACGACAACAGAGGGGAGACATTTTAAAAAAAAAAACGCCGATAATTATTTCAATGGGTGATAACTCTGAAAATGAAGTGAATTTTTCAAAAATTCTAGTTGAGCCTCTGTACAGAGGTCTGAGCTATAGACAGACAAAATATTATTATAATAGAAGCATTTTTCATAAAAGGAAAATATTTTGAAAAAAAGATTATTCTAAGTTAATTTTTTACCAAAATATTGTATTTAGGTAATTTTTTTGTCAAAATGTTCTTAGAACAATTTTATGCATGTATTCTAATCTGAGGGACACTAAATATCATGAAAATTATCCATTTATGCCTTTTTTATAATCACGGTTCCGAACGTAGTCAGATATCTTAAATTGATGATACTATCGCAGAACGCTCTTGCTGGTTGGTACTTCTTTTCCGTAGCGATTTCTAAATGCAAGTTGCAGCGAAGTAACTGAAAAAACCCGTGCATACTCTAATACGCAAATTTCTTCTCTGTCATTGTCACCATTCTTGGATTTCAATCGTAGCGATCTTGAATTTGCTGTTGAACATTGGTGGGAGAAAAACATGGTGTATTTCTCTTTACACTCCTGTATCACTTATTGTAATATATATGCAGTAGTTTCGAAAATACGATTTCATAAAATCGGGTCCATCATTTGCGCTCACCCTGTAAGCAAAAAATAAAAATTTTCTGTGGGAAGAGAAATAATTATAAAAATCTCCTAGATTTTGATAAAATAATCGATATTTAACTATAATCGAAATAAAATAATACTACTCCCCCCTCTACCCCCTAGCATTCATTGATAAAATCACCAGTTTGATGGAAAAAATTATAACGTATTTAAAATTAAACTATTTTTTTTTTGTTCAAGTATGTTTATTTAAGAAAACAAATCACCTAAAAAAATTAAAGATATATAATGCGTTTTAATTGTAAAATAAGTAATTGTTAAACTTATCACAAATAAGGAAAACATTTTTTTTTTTGTCCTTCATTTTAAATTTTGGTGATTGTCGAATTTAATTATACCTTTATCTCCATTTTTTTAATTCAGAATGTCAAAATAAAACGTATGCCGAACGCGATTACGTAAATGGGAACATTTTAGGAATAAAAACTCTCAGCAATTCGCGCCATTGATAAAACATTCACTGGTTATATTCTTATTACCACTTATTTTAGTTTATTCTGCCGAGTAATAATATATTACTGTGTTTTCTTACGTGGTTTATGCTATTCGATTAGTATAATTTTGAACAATTATAAGGTATTTTTCAGCAAAGGTAAATAAATGTCTGATAAAACTATGCATTGGTCCGAATTGAATTGACATATTGGTGCAAAAACTACGCATTGTTATACATTTTTCTTATGATTTCTATTTATTTTACATCGGACAAGGAATGCAAGGCCTTGGGGTCATCGATTTAGTTCAAATTTTGTAGAATGATAGATTTAGTTTCCCTGTTGATGAAAATAAATGGTTATAGGGGTCACTACTCAATAATTTTTTAGATATTTGCAATTGAAGATGCAATTCACACTCGTTAAATTCAGTTCTGTAGCGAACGATTACACGTAATGGGGTTAGCGTAGCAGCAACGAATCGGTGTTCCTCGTCGTTAGGAGCCGGCTTTGAGTCCATGGAGGGTAAATACCTTTTTTTAAAAATTGTATGTCTTCTTTTGCATATAAAGATACATAATGGGATTTAAATAAATTGGAAATGAAATGTCTTCAGTGAATAGAAACCTTATAAGAGTTTTATTTTTCATTATCATTCGTATAAGTACTGAATAATACTTAATTACTCAGGAGAAAAGCTGTTTAAGGTATCCGTCTACGTTCGGAACCCTGATTTTGAAAAAGTGCATAAATGAATAATTTTCATGATATTTAGTGTCACTTAGATTAGAAAACGTATATAAAATTGTTTTAAGAATAATATTACAATAAAAAATTATTTAAGTAAAATATTTTGACAAAAAAATGAACATAGAATGACCAAGTTTCAAAACATTCTCCTTTTATGAAAAATGCTTCTATTATAATAATATTTTGCCTGTATATAGCTCAGACCTCTGTTCAGAGACTCAACTACGATTTTTTAAAAAAATTTACATTATTTTCAGAATTACAACCCATTGAAATAATTATCGGCGTATTTTCTTAAAATTTCTCCCTTCTGTTGTCGTAAAACATGGATAAACACACTTCTAAGTTATATAATTCAAAAGTTCTAGTTGAGCCTCTGTAGAGAGGTCTGAGCTATATACAGGCAAAATATTATTATAATAGAAGAATTTTTCACAAAAGGAGATTTTGAAAAAAAGATTATTCTAAGTTAGTTTTTGCCAAAATATTGTAGTTAAACAATTTTTTTTTGTCAAAATGTCCTTAAAAAATTTTTATGCATGTATTCTAATCTAAGTGACACTAAATGTCATGAAAATTATCCATTTATGTGCTTTTTTAAATTCACGGTTCCGAACGTAGTCGGATACCTTAACTGTTAGTTGATCGTGCCTGGAAACAATAAATTGTGTGAAAGGAAATGATAAATAAGCATTTATCAGATGAACAAAATTACTATAAAAATATGACAAGCTTCTTATCCCTCATTGTCATTACAGTGGTGAAATCTGGCCTAAAAGCAAATGATTGAAAAGCATCTCGCGCACCGAATTAGTGCAGTATTGTTGCATAGGCATCTGTTGCTACATAACTGAATTTAAAGAGTGAATTGCGCGCGCATCTTCAATCGCAAATATCTAAAAAATTATTGATTAGTGGACCCTATAACCATATGTAATTCATCAACAAGGAAGCTACTTAAACTACCATCCTACAAAATTTGAACTTAATCCGTAACCCCAAGATCTTGCAATCTCTTTGTACGTAAAAAAAAAAAAAAAAAAAAATATATATATATATATATATTAACATTTACTTTTTGTTACTTTATGATTATGCTATAGATACTTTAAGATAAATGATAACTATAACATTGAAGATTTAAAAATTAATTATATACTTACATTACCCATGTTTTGTCATTTAATAACCAAATTCCACACACACACATCATAGTTCTCAACACATTCTTCATCAACAAAAACCGAATTAAGGTGCATATTCTGCTGCATACTTTCTAATCACATTTCAACCCAAATGCCTAATTTTGCTCACAACCTGAAGCCCCTAATCCCTTGCAATCTCGCACACAAGTGTAATCAGCATTCCGATGCAAGTTCCAAAAACTCGACCCCTGAACTTTATATCATCTACGAACATCCTTCCATCCCCCCCTTCGACTTGGGGGTGGAAGTAGCATAGATAAATGGTCTGAGGGAGGTTCGAGATAATGATCGGCCTTCAGGATCAATAAAATTAAGGGGAGCAGACGACTATTATTTACGGGTCATGTCGTGGTCGGGAAGTTAATATAATACCTCAACCACCCCCTCCTACCCTTTCTAATTTTCGCTTGGTGAAATTACGTCGTTGCGAAGGGGGTTGTTGCAAACGATTTCGTTTTACTACAGGAAGTATGGTTTTCGGATACATGACGTGGCCCGCATAGAGATGGGTATAGTTACGGTTTCTTTATCTGGGTATGTTTGGGTTAGTTTGTGAGACGCATTAAAAAACCCTTGCGAATATGTATGAGACGAATGAATGTTTAAATCAGGGATGGTCAACCCGAATGACCTCGTCTGCCCCTTCGGGGAAAAAAATTATGACTCCTCGGGCCGTATATAAAAATATATATCTTTATATTAGATTTGTGGGCCCATTATAAACATTTATTGTGTGTGGAATGAAAATTTAAAACAGATTGACACATTGTTATTGTTTTAATTGTTTTTTAAGTATACAAGCATAGATAATATGATGATAATAATAATGAAATGATCAGATAATGTTTAATTAATTTAATTAGTGTAGTGTCTCTGAAACTTTCAATATTTGTGACCCACAATTCAATCAGAATTTTCATCTCGTCCCCCTCCATTGAATTCAATATTAATGCACTTTGACGCTAAAGCTATATAAAATGCGACTTAAAACCGTACAAATTATCAACATAAGTATTAAATTTTGTATATAATTGACAAGCCCATGTGGGTTCACTAGTAAGTATTAAATTTTTTCTTCACTTAGCATTGAAGAATTAATGATCAAATCGTTTGAGCACTACTGATACATTTATAAGTATATTATAGGAGTGCAAATACATGTATTTTAATTTTTATTAAGTCAGGATGTATTTTGTTTTGCTTCATTTTAGTAACTTAATAATTTTTTCATAATCTTTTATTTTCTACTTTTCGATATGCTTCCTGGTAGGATTATCACGCCTACTCCCAGGGGGCGAGACCCACAGTTTGAGAAACGCTGCATTAGTAAGATATTTATTTTTCTCAATTTAGTTTTTGCAAGTCGATCTCAATGCGCGTATTTCCGCATTGTAATTAATATTGCAGGTTTTCATTAACAGTGAGTGCGATTTATGTTTGATAAATTTCAATTTCGAAAAAAAGTTTTTATAAAAATTTACATTAACTGAAGCAACGTGATAAAAAAGGAACAGTTATGGGATTTGTTTTTTAAACAAACTCTAAAAAACAAAAACGTTAAGACAAAATAGTAGTATAGTTGTGCTTTGTAACGCTGTAATGAATCTCGCGGGCCTCAAAATCATTCAAGACGGGTCACATGCGGGCCCCAGGCTGGCCACCTCTGGTTTAAATATTACTTTTTTTTCTTCTAGTTTTACATTTGTATATAACCATTTATATATAACTTTGTTTTATTATATTTACTTAAAGCTCTTATTATTTTGATACAAGGGAAAAAAATCATTCAGCATAATATTAGCTGTCTAATATTGCCACGAAAATTCCGTAATCAGTGCACGTATTACGGAAGATTTTTCGAAAATTATTGTATTGGTCGTGGTCACATAAACTTCGTGACCAACGATATTCCGATCCCGATTCTCCAAAAAAATAGTCTCGAAAAATAGTGGATGTTGCTTCATATTTAATGGAGTTGTGCCATAAAATCTTCACGAAGAATGATTTAGAAATCAGAGTGAAACACCAGCTCAGGTACTCCCCCCTCCCTCTTGACCATGAGTAATAATTTCGAGTTTGATCATTAATAGCCACTGTATAGCTTTTAACGCTCGAAAATTCTAAAGATAAAAAATAATGAGGGGGAAGACTCTACGTATATTTTTTAAAAAAAAATCCTACATAATTGCTGAAGTTGACTAAATAAAATGTATAATGTAGAGTAGATCAAAAAGTTTTTTTTTCTTTTTTTTCTTTCAGAATTTTGAAACCTACTTATGCAGAAGAAATTTTCTTTAGTATTCAGATGATGGGAGAAATAAAAAATTTTTAAAAAAATGTGTTAAGTACTGCAACAAGGACAGGAACGTCTTAAGACTTCTTGAGGCCCTGGGATCTTACGCAAAATTAGATCCTTGGCCTCTACACAAATGTAAGCCCCACTATGACCTTTAAAAGTAGACAGTGCATAGCATACATTGGCAAATACTCGTGCAAACAATAACCAAAAACAAAGTACATGACTTACAACCGCAGAAACCTGATCAACCGACTGCCGCCTTTTGACTGAATGAGTAATGATGGTGTATGTTGGTAGGCCCAGGCCTCTACACGAATGACGGTCATCCCATGTAGCTAGTTGACACATTGACCAAAATTCGTAGTTCTTCGGAGAACACAACCAGAAATAACATTTGGCAGTAGAAATCATTCGAACCGTGATCTTATTAAGATTGAGTCGAGAACTTGACGAGGTCCCCATTACGGCCGAGGGCTGGGCTCAGGCTCAGTTTCTTAAGACATCTCTGAACAAGAGGAATGAATTTTAGGCATTTAAACTTTTTTTTATGATAAAAAGTCAAAGTAATTTTTGTTAAAGTGAAATAAGGGTCTTATACTGATTTGTAATGTTTATTACGATGAGAGGATTATCCCTTTAAGGCAAAGTCCACACAATTTTTTTCAGCTCCACATGGGCTAGATACGATATAACTATAGATTTGGAAAGGCATAGCGTAAGTATGTACAGTTTTTCATGTGTTTGAATTCAGCATATTTTTAAAATTTATGAAACAGAAGTGTGTGCGTAAGGGACTGTTTCTTCTTAGATTTTTTTGTTTCAATTGTTTAAACGGTCATCATATACATACTTTATTGCATGAATAATTGAAACTACTTGAGAAATTGGTTTTACAAATTACAATTAACAAAAAAGAAAAAAAAGAAAGTAAAGAAAACGTTTATTTAATTTAGTACTAGGGCAAATAATCGGGATAAATATTATTTTGCAACTAGAAGACATCTCGCAACCTACTTATAACGATCAACTATTAGATGGTAAGTCTAACATCTGAACTTTCCCCTGTTCGAACTTTCCGATCAATGAGAAAGCTGGATCCCATGTACTAATTATTTTAAATTCGTGCACGTAATGTTCATCTAGGAAAATTCATCTCAGAATTGATTATTTATCAAGTAGCATTTTAAAACTGCAATAGAGCCATTGCTGACGGTCTTTACAATTTAATCCTGTGGTAGTCTCTACCAAAGGACCGATTTCCTATTAGTGAAATGACGTTTCATCGGTCACGTAATTTCGCGTGTTAAAATATCCAAAACTGTACACTACGACGCTTATGTTCTAAGGCCTTTGACCTCCCTTTATCTAGCCGACAGGGAAGTGACCGGTACAGTTACCACGCCAATATCCTACCTCCAAATCTACCGCATGAGGGTTGACAAGGACCAATAGCCGAATAGTGATCCGGCTACGTCCAAACAAAATTGATTCTGCATCATGTGAGGTTTGAAAGGGTGTGACGTATTCAATCTTTAAACAGACACGTAAAGGGGAAACCAAAACTTTACAGACGTAAAGGCTTAGATATTCTACGACACCCCAACACAATCCAATGGAGTCTCTCCGATTGACTTCCAGA
>BMAV01006186.1:0-10084 GCA_019973955.1 Trichonephila inaurata madagascariensis | reverse complement strand
TCAAAAAAAATTTGTACATTTTTTCTATAGAAATTTACACTGACTGCCCAATCGGCAGAATGGAATTGTAAAAAATTTTTAAAAAATCATGTGCACTTCCGAAAAATGCTACGCGGTGCATGGTAAAAAAATTGGATCGTGGCTGGCCTTGCCCGGGGGCCCAGTCCCCTAAAGCCGGGGGGGATCCCTTTAAACCGTCAAACCAAAAACATCCCCCCGTTGGTGGGGGGGTTAGTAGGGGGGTGCCAGCCAGGGTTGTCCAGTCCTTGACCATGGTTAAATTATGGGTCCATGCCAAAAGCCCTCGTGTATGGGGAAAGGCTACTTTAAATGTTCACTCACCCCAAAATTTTCCACCCAGATAGTTTCAAGCAATCTTTTCCTTTTCTGTTTTTTAAAATTTAAATCTTATACCCAACCAATTCAAACTGAATGTGATAAATTATATTGTTTTCAAAGTAAATTTTACAAAGCTAAATTGAACTTATAACGGCTCCAAATTTTGACGTCCAGCGTTCTAAAAATTTAGAATTTTTAAAATACACTTTTTCAAGCAATACAAGTATGTAGCAGATAATTAGAAAAAAAATAATTACTAATGTAAGCAATGAGCTTGATTACTTTCACAATATGATAACACACAAACTTCTTTATCAAAGAACAAAAAACCTTCATTAATACACCTATTTTTCGTACCGTACACTATATTTTTAATGCATGGATGGTACATATAAGAAAAACTGAAAAAAGTGCAGTGCATATTGTTTTTGAATATACAATAATACAACTTTTTTTCATTTTTCTTTTATCCCCCCCAATAAAAAACTCATGATCCGAGAAGGGGTTTTTAATACTGTACCTCTGAAAGGGTCAAGACCAGGATTGTTGAGAACTGAACATTCCGCTTTCCAATATCCATTAGTTTTTATAAATTGAATTATTGGTGATGTGTGATTAAGCGACTTTAGTCACAATTACATTGTGGCATTGCCTTACAAAAGACTGAATTTCTGTTAAGCAACTTATGGGTATTTCAACGATTACACTTTGTTTCTTGTGGGAAAGTACTTAGGGCTGAACAATGCCGACACTTAAGTTGAAAGCCAATCTTTAACCTCCCTTCGGTCAAACCGGCATAGTTCCTACACTGATCTCTGACCAAAAACCAACCTGCAAGGGGTGACGAGGATCAATAGGCGGAATTGTAATCTTAGCTACGACCAACAGAAATGATTCTGTATCACGTGTCTTCCTATGAAGGCGTGACGTATTATATGACAGACACAAAGAGGAGAAACCGAGACTTTCTATTAGACTCGATTATACTCACTTATAGACATTTTTTTAGTCTCGCATTCAGGCAGGCATACATCATAGATCAGCGGTCGCCAAACTCTATTACTCCGAAGACCTCTAAATGTATAATTTTATATTTGAAGGACATTAATATGATTTACCGATATTGGTGGGCCACTAATGTAATTTATCATTGTATGGTAGGTCACTATAAATATATTGTCACTTATTTACATCTCCATCCAATCTCAAGATGAAAAGTAGAAAATTGGCAACGCAAAGCAATACGCAAAAACTGAAGTGTTATGCCATCAATATACCATGGTTGTTAACTCTCAGATATACCTGCAAAAAATAGCTAAAAATTCCTTAAATTCAGAAGAGATTTCACTAAAAATAATACCTTACATTTTTATACATATTTTTTGTATGTGTTTTGTTACTCGTCATTATTGAACGCTAATCTTCATATAAAAATGTAAACTATGTCCCAATTTTTTTGCGGATCATCAAAATTTTTTCACGAACCACCAGTAGTTCGTGGACCATAAGTTGACGACCACTGATCTCGATAGTGAGTTGTCAACCGGAACATAAGTTGTCGTAAAGCAGCTCTTCACATTAGTGATCAGCACTGTAATAACATTTGCTCGCCACGACATGCCGGTGAGCGTGAACAACATTTTTGTGATCTCACTCACAGTCGTACAATTTGACCATTAAGATCGTTGTACTATTAAATGTTAATCGTACTATTATTCGTTATTTTTGTAAAATATGAATTTTTGTACAAAAATGTTGAAAATAGCAGGTGAACAATATTAATCCCATGCGCTCCATGTAACCATTAGTGGATACATGCTATGTATAGGGTAAAATCCCATTATAACCTTACATTAATGCATGACTTATTTAGGTGTAAAACCAGCATAATCGGCACATGAAACATTGTAAGGTAGGCTTCCTTTTCGGGAATTGTATAAAGTTACAAATTGTATGGGTTTCAATAATTAGAAAAAATAAGAAAATTAGAATTAAAATGGCAAATCTTCGTGAAGTTGCTTGATGTTCCTTGGAACAAAAAAACTTTTCCACCCGCGTTAAGTGCACTGTCATTTTTGTTACATTTCTTCATCTTCCACATCATAAATAAATAAATTAGTATCAGATTCACTATAGAATTAATTGGTTAATTTTTTCCGATTCAATATGACTTCCGTTGAAATCCAATGATGATGCTATATTGACTAGAAAAGATAAAAATAAAAGACAAAAATAGCTACATGAACTTTAGAAAGTGAAATGAAACACGAACGAACGTTCGCTTTAGTCAGTTTCAAAAGGAAAATTTAAATTTGCGTTGTAACGTGAAGATGAGTATCTCCAGAAATCTAGGATTTGCATGTGTGCTAGAAATTACAGTCTGGTACGCAAAGGGCTAATGTCAATTAACGATATATGTCTCGGAAGTATATTTTATGACTAGCAATTAGTAAACATAAGTTGATTACTTTAAATATGTTTTGAAATCATTGTATTAATGAAATGACAAATGATTAAAACTATGTTTAAAAAAATTTAGAATATCATATAATATAACTAAAACTTAAGAGAAATAACTGATAATCCATGATATATACGATTACAAAATTTCGTTCACAGACACAGTATTGCAAAAATTCCGACATTTAAATCATAATCGCTTTATTTTACTCGACGTTTATAATATATATATAAATATATATACAGAAGTATAACTTATTTAAAAATCAATAATGCTTTTGAAACTAATATTTTCTAACGTTTTTGATGGAACGAGCATTTTAAATGAAATGTTACGTTTCATGCAAGCAAATTGAAACGGTTCTTGAATTTATTCTGAAAATATGAATGGTTCCTAAATCCTGTGTATTTCTTATCCTTTTAAATTTGGAAGAAAAATATTATTTTGCTCAAGTATTTCAAAACATATACTCTTCGATTTCCAGAGTCTTTTGTCGTAAATTCTCGGAACAGATGGGGCCCTCGAAGTGAATAAAAAGAAACAGAATAACCGATGAGATAGGCCACAACAAGAGTTTTGTCTTCCTCACAAACACACTCATTCCATAACTGTACATGTTTTATAAAAGTTTAAAATAAAATATCGTTTTTATCTTTTGAAATTTCTTAAAGCGTTAGCGACAAACTTACAAATGTGACCGATACAGAAATAAAACTCTACTATGATATAACCCTTTTTCTCTATTTCTGAAAGTATTTTGGGCATATGAAAAGGCACAAATATTTTTTTGAAACTACAACCAAATATTTGATAAAACATCGAAATAAAATGTGAAGATTGGCTGTCGCTGGCATATTACATTGGATGTAGATAATATGTATGAAGAAACTGGAATTTAGGTTGATTAAAACAACTTTATTTTTAGTATACCGCATATGGTCATCCCATCACAGTAATAATAAGAGATACATAAAGATATGATATAGACCAGGGATGGCGAATATTTATGGATCAACGTGCCATTTATTCCAAGAAAATTTTTAAGGAGGTATAGACGGGCAATCACAAATAATTTTGAATAGTAATTATTGGGAAAGTGATAAAAATAAATACTAAAAACTCAAAACTCTTTATTTACTACGTAAAAATACATAGTATAGTAGTAAAAGTTTTAGTTTTATAAGTTATTCAAATTAAAGTATGATTATTGTGACTTATATTGTTGCAAATTAGATGACAAATAACTTCTTTTAGGATTATAAAATGTTTCTTTTATCCGAGAGCATGCTGAATTGGTCACCTACCAAACGGTTTCTAAACGAGTCTTTAATGTTATTCATCCCAGTGAAAATAATGATTCGCAGCACAGGTAGATGAAAATATGGTTAAACCTGCATGAGCCAGCTTCTTCAAAAAGTTATATGTGTCTGGAATCGAATTCCATGATTCCAAAATTTCGTTACTCTCATTTTTACTTACATTGCTCATTCATATATTTCTGTTTCAAATAATTCCAACTTTTTCCTTGTTTCAATAAATTTTTGAATTCATAATGAGCTAAACTGAGAAAAAATAAGTTGCATTTCAGTTGCTTGTCCAATTGAATTGGGACAAGTAAAGTTTATCAAATGGAGTCACATCAGTATACATAAACACTTGAGAGTTTCCGATAATTTTTTCAATTGAGAAAATCTCGCTAAAAATTCCTTGATCAAAGAATCAATTACGGCAGCATTTCTCACTTGGGGGGCTCCCTAGGGGGCTTGATAAATCCATGAAGGGAAGGGGGCGTTCGAGCATATTAAAAAGTCAAAAATAAAGTATTTAAAAAATTACAAATTTACTGAAAGGAAGCAGAACAAAATACACATTTATCCTGATATAATATACTTATAAATGTATCAGTATTGCACAATGTATTTCATAATTAATCTCACAATACTAAGTTAAGAACACATTTAATAATTACTAGTACATAAGCTTGTCATATACAAAATTTAATACTTCTCTTGATAATTTGTACTGTTTATGATTAAAATCGTATTGTAGTTTTAATGTCAGAGTGCATTATTATTGCATTCAATATTTTGTTATTGTGTGAATGGAAACACGAGGAAAATGATGGTTGAAAATTGTGTCGCAAGCATTGAAAGTTTGAGAACTGAATTAGGGAAATAAATTTGTCAATAACCCTTTATTCGTCTCGTTTCTCATATACAACTAACTGATCAATCGCGTGTTGTTTGTAATACTTTATAGCCTTTTTTTCTTATTTTGAACTACAATGTAAACCATTTTAAACAATGGCATGCCCAAAATATTGCGTCCCTTGCATTGATTTGCCATCCCTGATATAGACAAACACGTACACACACATACAATAAGGCAGTGCTTCTCAAACTTTCAATACTTGCGACCCAATATTCAATCACAATTTTCATCGCGCCCCCTCCATACAATAAGAATGTATTTTTGAATTCAATAATACTATACTTTGAGGCTAAAGCTACAATACAACTTTAACCTCTCCACCACCGGCGTATATAAACGTCTTTCTCATCCAGTGCGTAAATTGCGCTGGGCGTATATATACGTCTTTTCAATATATGATATTTTATGTTCACTGATATCCATAAAATTATTCTGGAGGCTTTGGAATGTAATAAATGAACCCTGACAGTGACTGCGAAGAATTTCAGAATTATTTCAGAGGATTTCTTTATTTATTCCTCCCCCCATAAATCACATATGCTCGCCTACGTGGTAAACGATGACAATGTTAAGCGAATCGCAAAACATCTAATCGGCATTTAAGAGATTAATTATAAACTGTACAAATTATCAAGATAAGTGTTGATTTTTGTATACAATTTTATATATAATAAGCCCACAGGGTCACTGATAATTATTAAACTTGTACTTAACTTAGTATAGTTAACTTAATTATAAAATACATTGTGCAGTACTGATACATTTATAAGTGTATTATATCAGTGTAAATGTGTATTTTATTTTTCATTATGCCGGAATGTATTCTATTTTTTTATGTTCAGTAAATTAATAATTTTTTAAAATAACCTTTTGTTTTCGACTTTTCAATAGGTTCGCGCCCCCCTCCTAGGGTTATCACGCCCCCCTAGGGGGTCGCGCCCCACAGTTTGAGAAGCACTGCAATAAGGTGACAGAGGGCGGAATTCATCTTAACATCAATAATACACCAGGTGGCGTTGGCAATTCAGTTACAGTCATGGATACTGTGACAGAAGTATTTAAAAACTAAGAGTGAAATAACAAAAAAATCTGAAAATCTTTTAGGTTTATTCTCAGCACAGAAAACATTTCTGTTACATGTAGTTTTATGTATATACGAATTTCATAATATATCGCCTGGAGATTAAATTTTGAACCGTTTTGTAATACCAATTGTAAAATCAATTTTAGTTCTTAAACAAAAGGGGAAAAAACGAGCTTTTTGGGGCATTAAAAATGGAAGAAATGCATTTGAATTCCATGAACGTAATATCTACAAAAGAAAAAAAAAGAGTAATGTAGACTCATTATTGCTGTCTAGACATTTCCCGATTAACACATGATCACATTTGAAAGTCAAAGGAAACCACTAGTTATTGCTTAAAGTTTCAAAATTGACAATATTTGAATTGAGTTGTGTTACAAATTACATTTTCTATTGCTGTGTGGATATAAAAAAATCATTTTTTTTTTAAATCATCCAATGTTTAGTCTTCTTGATACATTTTGCTTTGACTTTCAGAGGCCTGTACTGTCTTTATATTTAAAAAAAATCTACATGTAAAAAGTACATAAGTATTAGGAAAAAAAGAAAAACCCATCGGTGGATACAAATGGCAAGTCCGACTTTGAGATTCCAGTTGTCATTTATGTTGTGAATAGATTAAAATATTCAAAGATTTATTTTATTTTACATACATTTTTGATTTGCGCATACGATATTTTCTAATTTTGCAGGTGCAATTACTAGCAGTGGCAGCTGTTGAAATGAGCAGACGACATTTGTTAGAAATTAATTTCATTGTGTTATTTTTTTCTTTATTACATGTAGCATGAATGGAAAATATTAGCTTTTGAGAGTGTCAAACATTGAATTTAACTGATATGTGATTTAAAATACGGACTTTAAGTTTTGAGGTAGCAACATAGTTCTCTAAATTTTTTTATGCTTGCTATTAACCATTGAATATAAATACTTTCGTACAATTATTTCATATCTCTGGTAGCACTTAATGAAAAATACAAATTGTTTCTTCAATCTTACAAAAAGACATTGTTTATGGAAAGATTGGAACTAGGTACGCAGGCAATTGCACTATTTTAAGCAGTTGTTTGTATCGTTTGTATACCTAATTTCAAGTTTCAGCGAGCCAAGTTGTAAAGAATGTCAGTGAATTTACCATATTGAATTTTTACTGGAATTTGAGAAATATTTATATTAATGATTTGTTCCTATGTTTTAATTATAGGATTAAAAAAATAATGATATGTTTTCGCATCCCGTTCTCTTTTTAACAAGTAATGATATGGCAAAAATAATAATGTATACATTCTAATTTAAATTTTTCTTGCAAGGAACTTTTTTTTGTTAAATATTTTAAAATTCCAAGTACAAAAATGTGATAATTAAAAAAAAATGGCAAAATAAAAATAAAAATAAATTTTAAAAAAAAGCATATTTTATGTAGATTCATTTATAGAAAACATTCGATATTTCCTCACATATTACATTAATAATTTCATTATTTTTGTTCAATAATGTTCCAAAGCTAGGAAAAAAAAATAATTCAAACGTGTATTTAAGAAATCGAATATTAAAAAGTCTAGCAATCGTCTGAGAAAAAGGTTTAAACATTCACACAGTCAAATTTTTGTACATAAATAAGTCAATGTTTCCTCATTAGAATTGTGAATTTACTAAATTAAAATGTATAAACAGACTGTGTAAATAGTGTGAAAGCTTTATGTTCGCTTTTTTAGTATGTATATAAACTAAAAGTCCTTTTAAAGAGTTAATATTGAAATTATACTATCAGGATTGCAATGAAAAATACTTAAGGCATTTCATAAATAGCTAGTGACGTTCAATACAAAAATGCATTTTGAAATTCGATTTTTTTTTCCTTTATTGACACAATTGCCTCCAAATAAACGTGAATAATAAACGCTTAGTAGAATCATGAATGCCTCTCAAGGGACTTTAAAAGCTTGAAGCATTCAATTCAAATAAAGAAATAAAAACATATGAAAAGAAAATACACATGCGTTTGAAATCGAAGAAATATTTGACGTGCTCAAGTATTTGAAAAAGTACTCCGATTTTAGTAATTTCTTCTAAAAAAAGGAAGAAAAAAAATTTCTTCATGTAAAGATATTTTTTTTTCTTCACCTGTTCTGTGATCAACATTTTTATAGAATTTATTTCTGCCATTTTTGCATTGAGACAATTTGATTCATTGGGTATCAAACTTTAGTCAGTGTTTTGAATATTTCATAAAGAATTCTGGAGATAATTTAAATATTTAACAAAAGCATGGATGTTTACTAAATGTATTTCTTTGTTCAGAATGATAAACATTTTTATTATTTAAGACTAAATGAGAAGCGTCGGATTGTATTTTGGAAAGGAACAAACGTGTTAAAATAATATGTAAGCAAACAAAATGTATTTTATTTGTACAGTGATACTTAAAATTTACCAGTATATTCAGCTAAACAAATTTATCACATTAAATATGTAATGTAATATCAATAAACATTGATATTAATCCGAAACAGGTGCATACATATTAAATTTTTCTAAATTATTTTTTATTAATATTAATACAATATAAAAATTATCAGACATATTACAATTTTTCCTTAACAAATTTGCTGTATTCAGCGTTTCTCAAACAGTGGCATGCCCCCCCCCTAGGTGGCCAGACAGTCCTACCCAGGGTGTACAAGCATATCTAAAAGTGAAAAATGAAAGATTTAAGTAAATTATTAATTTACTAAAAATAATCGAGACAAAATACATTCTGATTCTGAGATAATAAAAAATATACAATTACAATGATATAGTATTCTGATAACTGAATCAGTGCTGCACAATTTATTTGATAATTAATTTAACAAAACTGAGTCAAGAATAATTTTAATAATTACTAGTGACCTCATGGGCTTGTACAAAATTACTTGCAAAATTTAATACTTTTCTTGATAAATTGTAATGTTTATTATTAAAGTCGTGTTATAGCGTTAGCCTCTAAGTAACTAAGTATTGAATTCAATACATTGTTATTGTATGGATGAGGTATCAAGAAAACTACGATTGAAAAACATATAACACACATATAAAATAGAAAAAGGGACATAGACCTAAAAATAGTCTACCAATAAAAAGAGAAAAAGACACAAAACGGAGGAAAGAGACACAAGTCTATGCTGGTGGTCAAAAACGACCACCAACGACCTGTGAGTCATGAATATTTAACATAGAAGGGAAAAGGGGAATGCAAAGATCATGAGAAAAACAGGCGAGAAAATATCTCTAAGTCTAATAGGATGAGCAGAAAAAAGAAAGCCAGACAAAAGCATTCCTTTAAAAGGAGGGAGACTTGCCAGCAGAATCTTAAAAGCCCACATAAAATTTAGCAAGTTTAAAAGGAAGCTTAAAATGAGTCAAATAAGAAGACTCACAGGAGTGAGAGTAGAAAGATCAAGGTCCATCGGCTAAAAGGCAGCAAGAGGAACATCAAAAAGAGAGACCCACCAGAAACAAGGGATGAGTGCCATCTGAAAAAAAATACAGCAATAACAGCAGAATATCGACAATAATCGCACTAGATCACATTAAGTCCTCGCAACAAGGTGCAACATCTGTCCGTAAAACGAAGCAGCTGATCTTGAGCAGTTGAAAAGTTCAAGTGCGCGGAAGTCGAGGTAATCCAAATATGCAGAGCTTCGGAGAGTGGATGCTTGATTAAAAGAGTTGACGCCGTGGAATCTTGCAAATGTCAGGCTGGCCACAAATTATCGAGGAGCAAAAATGCATCCAGATCCAACGCGAAGAAGATTCCAGAGGAGATCATGGCATGAGATGGCGATAGCGTGACCAGGGGAGGTCGCAGGTGTTGTCTGAAAAAAAGGCAAAAAGACACCCGGCGGTAAAAAAGGACTAAGAAGAAGAAAATTAAAAAACCCCCTAGGACTGTCGCCAAAAGGCAGCTAAAACACGAATATAAAAGAATTTGGTAAAAATGAGTAAAT
>BMAV01006185.1:99922-112865 GCA_019973955.1 Trichonephila inaurata madagascariensis | reverse complement strand
AAAATAAAATATGTCTATTTTATTTCCATATTGTTGCTCCCTTCTTTTTTATTCTCTCTTTTTAGGTAATCATTTTATTTCAGGTGCGTTTCACTTAGCAAAATAATATCCAAAAAAGGCTTATTCAAATTAGTTTTACATTTAAATGTAACTTCTATAACAGTATGCATAGCAAAATTAAAATAATTTTCGAAGTGTTAATACATATATGTATCCCATTAAATAATGAATTTTGTTTCAAAGAAAATTAGTTTTAAAAATTGTTTAAATTCCAAATATAGGATACATATCGAGTAACCATATTAATATGGAGAGTTATTCCCGTTATATATACACACAGGGATACTGAACACAGGGATTAATGCACGTTAGTAGTGACTTTTGTAGTGTAGTGACTCAAAGTCTTCCCGTTGAAGTGGTAAAGAAGTTTGGAGAGGGAGTTGCCAACTCAGACGTCGTCCTTGTCACTTGACAATGGTTGAAAATTACATATTCGGTCTCCAATAGCACTCGTACGTAAATTAAAATCAAATCAAAAAAAAAATCCCGCTTTTATAACTTATTGTTGGCAATTTCAAAGTCCTTTCAATCCATTTTCTGATAATGATTAAGGTATTTTTTAATGCAACAATTTCTAAATATGCATTTAATGTTATAATCACTATTAAATGTAAAACACTTTCTAAAGAGTTCTTAGAGCAAAACTTTTTCTAATCCGAGCATTAAGGATGAAGGCTGTAAAGATTTACATGCACTAATTTTTTTGAACTATTTAGTTATTTTATCGCATTAAATATTAAAAAAAACATTATTTTTGTTCTCATTTTTAGTATGCTGAGTAATATGATTTCGCGCATGTTGTTCAATTCTTCAAGAAGAGCAAAGTACCCTTCACCAAACAGTCAGAAAAATTTTCTTTTTTAAATTATAATTTTGTTTATATGATTATATACAATTTAATTTGTGATAGAGAACATTAAAAATATGTAGTTACTAAAATTTCGAAGAATTCAATAGTCTCGTAATATATGCATTGATAAAATAATTTTACTTGATATTCATTCAAAACAATTTCTTCTCTTCGAAAGTGAGACTTTCATTTTTCTTCAGCCATTCAATTAAATTCTTCAAAAACTCTATTGTCAAGAAGAATGTTTTACAATATCATTTAATATAATTTCAATATAAGTCTTCCATTTTATCCCGGTTCTCATAAAATTAATTGACTGGGTGATTATATTAAAGTAGCATTTCGAAGCAACAAAAAGGCTTTTATCGATGATGAACTGCGTAATTTTGAGCTCCTACCAAATGACAAGGCAGAGCTGGTAAGTCTCTCTCCAAACTTTCACCCTATACCAAAGTGAGAACTTTGGGTCTCGACATATATAACATGGCCTCTATACAACGAGTCCACTTATAAAACATCTTACTTGTTAACAACAGAAATACAACATTTTTATGAAAATGATACCTAACCATAAATTAAGCTCAATCGTGACTTTTTTTTAAAGAGGATTGTAATAAATATACTAAACCTTAATATCTCATAAAATGACCTCAGTCAAAGTAGGACTCATTTCGTTCCTTGCATACAATGTACATTTGATTTAAATTCCATTGCAATGCACTACAAGTATGTTAAATTGTTGAAATAAGAAATAATAACAGCTGCAATATAAAAAAAAAACAATTGTAACAGTGGTTATAAAAGTAAATATTATTGACTTGTATACTTAAATAATTGGAGATTTGAATCTTCCTTGAAAGCCTTTGATCGAGAAATGAATATCTGTATGAGCCAGTGTTTCTCAAACTATGGGGAGCACCCCCTGGGGGGGTCATGATATCCCTATGTGGGGGCACGATCATATTGAACAAAATGTATATAACAAAATAAAATATTTAAAATAAGTATTAATTTACTGAAAGGGAGCAAAACCAAAGACATCTTGACATAATGAAAACTAAAAACCATTTACACTGATCTATAAGTATAAAAATGGATGTTTGTATATAAGACCTCACTTCACTCCAACACCGTTCAACAGATCGTATGAAACTGGCATGTATATGTATTTTTGGTGGAGAAGGTTTTTGTGCTATCCTCTTTGTTGCGGCTTCCCATAATCTGGCGCTACAGCATATCAACTTCTGTTCCGTTCAATCAATCGCCAAGTTGCCAACAGGGAAGCCAAAAACGATGCCAACTTGGCTCTATTGCCAGCATTTCGCTATGTTTCCATTGAATCGCCATTATAATGTAAGGAACAACGTTGCTTGCAAATATTACAATTATAACATAAAATAAGTACAACAGAAAGTAATATTAACATATTAAACATCCAGATATAAATTATTTGCACTATTTTAAGCGTTCATTACTCAAAATTTGTTACAATGTGTTACTTTTTCTGAGCAGAGATCAGCTTAGGAAGGTGTTTTCAAAAATCGACCCACAAGAGAGTTACGAGGCGTTATAAATTTTTAAAAAAATTCCTTTTTATCAGCTATTAGATCCACAGACTTAAAATTTAACAAACATGCTTTTTTTGTTGTTCAGCCGAGGTATGCAAAAAGCTTTTTTTTCTTCTTCTTTCATTTGCCATTCACGTAATATTAACTCATTGCACACTTCTTTATCCTTCAATCTGTGCCCGTGCTAAGAACGGATATACCAGCTAGTATAATATACTTATAAATGTATTAGTACTGCACAATGTGTTTGATAGCTAATTTATCAATACTAAATTAAAAACAAATTTAATAATTACTATAATGCCTCCTATGTGCTTATCACATTTACAAATTTTAAAACATATCTTAATAATTTGTATGGATTTTAATTAAAGTTTAAATCAAAGTACATTATATTGTGTTACATTCAATACATTGTTATTGTGTGGAAGGGGAAGGGGGGCGATGGAAATTATGAGTGAAAATTAGGTCGCAAACGCAAATATTAAAATTTTGAGAAGCACTGGTATAAGTAAATAAGCAAGATATAATGTGAAATTACGAATAGGACTAGAAACACAGCACACGAATAACACGCGATAACTTCAATACCTTAAATGACACATTGCAATATGCTCTCATTCTTATTTTTTTTTTCTCTGCCCTATATTATTTCAAATTCACTAATATATACATTACATAAAACCATTCAGTTATAAAACCAGGAACACTATATGAATGGTATTGGAATTCAGAATGCCATTCTTATTTCTTTCATAAAATACCCCGTATTGAAGTATTGAGTAACTCATATGTCATGAGAAAAAATAAATCTTTAAAAATATGTATATGATTTTCAATTATATTTTCAAAAACATTCAAATTTTCGTTTTTTATTGTGGTTTAACACCTATTTTTCCTCCTAACCCACTCTTCGTCAATTTTTTTTTTTTAATTTTTCCGATACAAAAGAAAGCATTTTTTATTACTGAAAATTAATATTGTACTATCCTGATCTCGAAAATGTAATATATTTTTGACAGTAAGCAGTTTTTTAGCTTGCCCCATTAGTGGTCATACATAGGGAAGTCTTAAGGCATGGGAAAACTGGGCCTGGGCCTCGTCCTCTGTGGGGAACTCTTTTCGTTCTCTACTCAGTCTTAATAAGACTAAGATCAGGAAAATTTTAATGGTCCAATATTATTCCGCGCGGTACATATTATCCAAAAAACAGAATTTCAAATTGTATGCCAACTGACAAAATTGGCAAGACTGCGTTATTATATGGTGATCGTTGTCCATGTCTAGGCTTAATACCATAAACAATCCTTAATTCAATTTATTTAGTCGAAATATTGTCATCCATCGAGCTGGTTTGTGCCTAGGTTTGTGAGATTGGGAGCCATGCACATTTATTTGTTTCAAATTACCATTTGTACGAATATTTGATAATGCATGCTATACACTGTCTATTTTTAAAAAATCACAGATAGAACCTACTTTTGAATAGGTGCCCAGGGCCTCAGAAAGTCTTAAGACGTCCCTGGTCATACAGGTGATATATGCCATTCACTGTAATAACCGCAGGTTTTAAATTTAAAAAGTACTCTTTGATATTGTATTCATCAAATATATTGCTTTGATGCATTTAAGATAAGTATATGCATTAAGAAATGCAAATCATGTAAAAATGCTTTGAAAGTGGTTTTACAACAGTACTGTGAAAAGAGTTTTAAAATCCTTCTGGGTCATCAGAGTAAAAACTACACTGAAATTATTTCTTACGCATTATTTTATTGCTTACTTAGTCAAAAAATATTAGGGGGACCGAAAAGTAATGTCGTTTTTGCGCATGTTAATGCTGCTTTACCATTTGTGAGTTCATTGCTTAGTTGAAAGTCGCGCCAGAGACATTTCAAAGTTAAAGTGACTTGTTTAGTTGTGAAAACCTAAACCTTAAATTTTCTTTCCCCATTTTGAGTGAAATGGCTAGCCAAATACCAGAAGAGATTCATATCCACCATTGCATGCTTTTAGAGTTTCATAAGAGTAGTAATGCAACAGTTGCTACCAAAAACATTTGCGATGTTTACCCAAGTGCCTTAGATGTTCGTAAATGCCAAAGGTGGTTTTCTAAGTTCAGTTCCGGTAATTTCGATCTTTCCGACTCACATCGATCAAAGACCAACAACTTTAGACAATGTTGTTATTAAGGGCGCAAGTGGAGGCAAATCCGTGTCAGACAATTGAGGAACTGTCAAATGCTCTTCACCAACCTTGGTCGACCATCCAAGAACATTTGCAACAGATTGGTAAAACAAATAGAGCAGGTGTTTGGGTTCCGCATAAAAAAAAATCTGTCTGAAGAAAACAGAGCTAACCAATCTACGACATGCAACTTGTTGCTTCAACGGTACAAAACAGAACCGATTTTTGATCGCTTGATCACTGCAGATGAAAAATGGGTCCTGTATGATAATCCAAAACGCAAAAGACAGTGGCTCTCTCCTAATGACCACCACGAAGGACTGCTAAGCCAGGTTTACATCAAAAAAGGCTCTTTTTTGTATTTGGTGGGGTATTCGTGGAATTGTCCATTTTGAAGTGCTTAAACCTGGAGAAACTGTTACTGCAGACCTTTATTGTAAACAATTAGATCGACTAAATCAATCATTAATTGAAAAGTATCCAGCGATTATCAACAGAAAAGGCGTTATTTTGCAACATGCTCAAAAGAAAAACGCAGTAAAAAATTAATGGATTGGGGTGGTAGGTATTGCCTCACCCACCATACTTGCCTGACATTGCGCCAGCGGATTTCCATGTATTCCGTTTAATGCAACACTTCTTAACAAACAGAAAATTTCAAAATTTGGATGATATGAAAAATGCCATCTCCAGATATTTTACAGGAAAACCAATTCATTTTTATTGATCCGACATTCATAATTTGCAGACTAGATGGGAAAAGGTTGTTTCTAACGAGGGTGATTATACATCATTGACTAAAAAGAAAAACTTGTAAGAAATTTATTTATTCGAATTTACTGAAAGAAAACGACATAATTTTCCGGTCACCCTAATAATTCTTGATTATGAATGTCGAATTTGTTAGAGTCCAACCGTAGAGGGCGCTGTGAAAGTGCGGATATATAATGATGTAGTAGTGTTTCTCACTTCAGAGTGAGAAAATTAGCGGTCTGTTGCGAGTTACCATATTGCCGAGTGTTGTAATTAGCGTTTGATGATAGTATATTTAAAAGTGTTTAATAAAGTCTTGTTACATTTGTATAGAAGTGTGGAAGTCAATGATTTGAGTAGTGAATTATTCCATCCTGACCAAAACGCGAAATCACTACGTAAGAGTGCCGGATTCGAGTGAGTCCACAACAAATTATCTTCATTGTTTTTAAACGTGGGGGTCTCAGGGATGTTAACTTCGTCTCGGGGGCTGAAAATACAAACAATTTTCAAATACAATCTTTAACAAAATAAAAACAAACGATGCATCAAGAACGAGTTGGGTGATAGAGACAAAAATTGGTGAGTAAACAGATTACGTACAGAATAAAAAATGATTAAAATTTCTCAAAAATTGAGTGATTAATTTCAGAGTTACATTGTTACAAAGTAACGAGCTCAATAAGGTGTTGATCCACTTCAAACATGGATGCAAGTTGCCACACGACGTGGCATAGAGTGATAAAGCACCCTAATGTGGTATTTCCTGTCAAATTTGCTCCAATCGTCGGACCAGGTCATCAACATTCCCTGGTCGATGCAGTCGCCTTCCCATCATATCCCATACATGCTCGATTGGAGAGAGATCTGATCGGTCATGAAAGTGTTTTACAAGCTATGAGACAGTTCGAAGCAACACGTGCCATATGTGGTCTGGCATTATCTTGCTGAAAAATAAGGCAAAAGGAACGGTAGAAAACAGTTCCCATAATGTCGTCGATTTACCGCTGTACTGTAAGTGTGTCTCTAATGACGACCAAAGGGGTCCGGCTGTCAAGAGAAATGGCACCTCAGACAATAACTCTTGGTTGAAGGCCTGTGTGGTGAGTAATAGGGAAAGCAGGATTGATACGCTGCCCTGGGCGTCTCCAGACACGTCTTCGATTATCGTCAGGACACAGTTGGAAGCGGATTTCGTCGCTAAATACTATCCGTCCCCAATCAGCATGATTCCAACCTGATAGAGCCAAGCACCACTGTAATCTGGCTCGACAGTGTGTAGGCGTGATTGGTGTTTAATGTAGTGGTTGGTACGAGAGTAAAAATTTCTCTCTATCAGCAGTCTGTGAATGGTCATGGTGGATACTCGTGTGCGGGTCGCACGTCCGATAATTGATAACGATGAATCAGGCGCTATGACAGCTGATCTGACAATCAATCTCTCCTCTCAATCTGCTGTGGCCTTAGGTCGACCGCTACCATCATGCTGCTGAAATCCACCACTTTCCACCCATTCTTTCTAGCATCTTCTAATGGCCGCATCGTTTCGACCCATATGACGAGCGATTCTCCAATTTGCCCAACCTGCCGCTTTCAATCCAATGATACGACATCTTTCAATCTCTGACGGTTGCTCGTAATGAGCTCGAATCCTGCAACGAGGCATTTTTTCAGTCGTTGAAAGGTATCCTGAATCGCAATGCAACAGAATTTTTTGACCATCAGATTGAGAATCACCTCTTATAGACACCTGCTGAGTACGCAGTTCCAAAGCGCTGTTCCGGCTGTTCCCGCTATTCATTCATTGGACACCAAATTTTAATCATCTGCATGTTCGTTACAAATGTTTTTGCATACGAAATCTCATTACAATCGGGCAACTCCTTCTTAGTGCATCGTTTTTTGTTTGTTTGTTATTTTTTTTTTTTTTTTTTTTTTTTTTTATATAGTATTGATATAAAAATTTGAAATTAAAATTAAATAATTCGAATCTTTTACGCATTTTTTAATAAAAGAACGAGGTTTCAAAAAAGTACAAACTGTTTAAAATATAAGCATAATTTTAAAAATTATAAGCATATGAAATTAAGAAACATTTTTGTAATAAATATTAAGTAAATTTTACGTTGCACATGCTATTTTCTAAAATAGTAGCCTTTGATGTTTAAAACTTAACAGAATTATAACATCTATCATACTTTTTAAAACCACTTAATTTTGTTATTACATATCTTTTTTGTATTTAAAAATATTTAAAAAATATTGAAATTTAAAGAAAATTTTAAAAATTGGAATTTTTTATTTTTTAAAAAATATGATTTATTTTATTCTATTTATAAAAAAAGCTACAGTATAATTACAAAACATTTAACTTTATAAATCAACTTATAGATAGTAATTAGAGCTGCTATTTTAGAAAATATAATGCACAACGTAAAACTTAATATTTCTTACAAAAATGTTTCCTATTTTCACATGCGTATAATTTTTAAAATTATGATTATATTTTAAACATTTTACACTTTTTTGAAGCCTCATTCTTTTATAAATAATGTGTAAAAGATTCGAATTGTTTAATTTTAATTTCGAAAATTGTTTATATTTTCAGCCCCCCTAGACGAAGTTAACACCCCTGAGACCTCTTAAAACAAATTAACTATTAACTGACTACTACTATTAGCTTCTTAATCAATAATAAATTTCTGTATTTTTTCTTTGTATCATAGCTCAGCGTCTATTTTCTTTTATAGCTTGTATCGCATATAATTTAAAGACAGGAAAATTGTACACTTAAATCTATGATTTCTTGATGTGATATAATTCAATTTTTGAAGTATTCCGAATTTAGAAGAATGAAATAATTTACTTTTTAAAGCTATAATTATTACGTTTTATGATAGGCAAAGAACTATATTGATACATCATTTTTCTTCATCAAATATTTATTGATAGTTTCTTTTAATCTAATGCTTTTTATGCTCATTAATAATTATATTTCCTAATACTTTTATTTAAACTTTAAATATGAAGCACTTGTGCCCTGGCGCACACAGGAATTTTTCAAGGAAGGGGGGAGGGGGGAGGCAGGGTTGGAAGTCTACCATTCTCCTGTCATGCTCCAATAAGCCACCCAACATATTCTTTTGATTTTGTCGAATTTCGGGAACAAAAAAACAATAAAAAATTAGTTATTGAATAAATAATTAGAATTAATTAATAAAATTAATTATTAATAACAAATATTTAATTAAATTTTACGTACTGTGTACATAGGAATATAATCAATCGAAAAAATGAAGGGCTTTGGGGGGGGGCGTCCGGATACGGGGATGCCCCTCTTGTGTGCGCCACTGAGCAATTGCATTAAAAAGGAAATGTTCCTCAAAATTAAACTGTGAACTCTAATTATCCTTAAGCATCATATATCATAATCGTACGTAATAATATTTTCGGTTTTTTAATACGCTTTATATATATTCTTACCAATATAAAAATAATGATCTAGACTATATACTATCTATTGCTAAATAATTATCTTATTTTACAATAACTTAAATTTATTTAAACTTTTTTACTTGTGTAAAATCTGAGAAAGCTATTTGCTATACGGAAAATAAAGTTCGCAATTATTTAATGTCTTTTTGAAATGTAGAGCTTGATAGTCTTACAAAACACACAGAAATGAAGATGACGCTATTAATAAACAATTAAGTCAGAGGGGTATCATTATAATACATTTGAAACAAACATTCTAAAGTTGAAAGTTTCCCATGTTCTTTTCTTATCGCACTCTGCCTTTATAAAAATACAGAATAACAAACAAAACATTCGAAGAAATCCACACGACGTTTGAAAGCATGCATTGTAAATTCTTCTGTGCAAAGTCATAGCCAAATGAAACAGCAAGAATCTTCCAAAATACAAAAAATAATAAGATAATAGGAGTAAATTACCCATTTATATCACGCTTTTATGCGCACGTCAGGGCACATGTCCTGTTGTGTACCATGTAAGTAAACAAGCATAATCCTTGTCCAAAATAAGATACATTTTGGAATTACGCCACCATGGATCACGCGAAATACACATCTTTTAATAATTTCTTTTTGCTCTTTCTGATTTTGCAAGTAGTATTGACTATGCTAATCCAATAAGACGAAAATTACTACTACATAGAGAATTACTTATATATGGAGCAGATGTATCTGAACATATTATAATGATCTAACTTCCATTTATCAAACTGCTTTAGGATTAAATTTAAAATAAAATGCCATTTGTGTCTTTTTCTAGTTGAAGTACTTTGTGACATTTCGAGATCTCTGAAAAATAAATTTTAATCAATTTCTTTCAAAATGCAGAAAGTTCGAATTGCAGTGTCGGAGGTAAGAATTTAAGAAGTTTTTGCAATATTTATATGTAACAAAGCTAAAAAAAATTGAGTGAAAATTCAATCAAGTCAAGGGTAATTATTTTAAATTACAGAATCATTCCTGATGCAAGAGTTTTCAGTCCGTTTTTTTGTTTTTTTTTTCCATCCCCTATTATAATGGGTCTGTTATTCACTGGGTATATGGGACTTTGCCGTCCCTCCCAGTACAGCGGTTATGACACTCGGCTTGTAATCGAGTGGGTTCGGGTTTGAATCAAGAGAAAGGCATGGATGTATCTTTGGGAAAAGAAATCGGACTTGTTGACTACAACGGATTCTCGTCTCGAAAGGAAAGCAGCGTACCTTTTCTGTTATTTGCTGGGATCATCGTTTGTAATAAAAATCTGTATTCTTCTATGATTGTGTTAAATGTGTTTCTGTTCATCTATCTTTCGTATGTGCATCCCAGTAATAAACACACGACAACATATAGGACTTTAAGATTATAGTTGTGGATATCTAAATTTATAATTATACCTCTCTTAACAGAATTAACTTCTTTAGATAAAGAAAGGATACTTTTGTGCTGTTGTAGAGCTTCTAATGCCACCTGTCTGATCAAGGCACATGAGATTCATCGTGACATAGGGCTAAGATGTACTTCTGTCGTTAGCTGTAACTTTGAGCACCATATAGATGACTGTACGTTTTGCCTCGGTTCCACTCCAATTTTGAGAGAATACCCTGGATGTGTGATAAGGGGTTTATATATATAAAACCCCTTCCACCAACCTCACCTTGCGGTTCGACGGCTATTTAGAGTACCCCTATGCTGCAGAAGCCCTACATATTTACAGGCGTACATGCCTTCTCCGTGATCCGAACCCAGGCCGCACGGCACAACAGTCAGCGTAGCGTCACTAACCACTTTACCGAATGAGCAGCAGATGAGATATTTAAATCTGATGTAAAGTAATCTTTCTTATTTTTCATATAATTTATTCTTGAATAAGTGTACGATTACCCCCCAAGCGATGTATCCTACTTTTCGACCCTCCTTTTTGACCAGTCAAAAGCTGGCTTTTTCTTTCTTCCTTCACTTATGCCTGAGTCACAGACATATATTTAATAAATATTAACTTGATAAACTTGGTTGATAGTTAATCAGTGAGTGCAGGTACAATTTGTGAACCTTGTGGCAGGAAAAAAAAACAATCAAAGCAAAGGAATAACCAAATCTTTCACATTTTTTTCATATTTTGAATATTCAAAAACTGTATGCAAGAATGATTCAATTCAATTTTCAGCTTTTCTTAATAATTTATTTAAAAAATTGCTAATGAGTATGTGTATTTGTAATATTTATGTGCAACTTTATAACCCACAGAATCATGCGTTAAAGGCATTTTCTATTCATATGGTTAGTTAAACTCGTGTGGCAAATGTATTTAAAATTTCAGTTTTGTTTGTATTTCCATTAAATTCATTTCTACAAGTAAAAGTATGTGGAAAATGTTTTAAAGTCAGATTCATTAAAACTAAAAAATATCTTCAAAGTAAGAAAGTTAAATATACTCAAAATGCATAAAACTTTGATTGGTTACAGTTAATAAATGAATACACTTTTAATTAATTTCTGTTAATTTTGAATGTGACTTAATTTTTTTTTTCTTAATCGCATGAAACATGAACAACTGGATTTAAAGAAATTAAATAACTTTTCTTTCCAAATAGCAATGTGAATTTGAAATTAAGGTATCCGACTACGTTTCGGAACCGTGACTTTGCAAAAGCGTATAAACGGATAATACTTATGATATTTAGTGTCACTTCGATTAGAAAATGTATATAAAATTGTCTTAAGAATATTATGACAATAAAAAATTATTTAAGTACAATATTTTGACAAAAAAAGAACATAGAATGACCCATTTTGAAAATATTCTCTTTTTGTGAAAAATGCTTCTATTATAATAATATTTTGCCTGTATATAGCTCAGACCTCTGTACAGAGGCTCAACTAGAATTTTTGAAATATATAACTTAGAAGTGGATTTATCCATGTTTTACGACAACAAAGGGGAGAAATTTTAAGAAAAAAACGCTGATAATTATTTCAATTGGTTGTAACTCTGAAAATAATGTGAATTTTTCAAAAATCACATGTTGAGTCTCTGTACAGAGGTCTGAGCTAAATACAGGCAAAATATTTTTATAATAGAAGCATTTTTCACAAAAGGAGAACATTTTGAAAATTGGTCATTCTAAGTTAGTTTTTTGCCTAAATATTTTATTTAAATAATTTTTTGTCAAAATGTCCTTAAAACAATTTTATACATGCATTTTAATCTGAGTGACACTAAATATCCTGAAAATTATCCATTTATGCGCTTTTTTAAAATCACGGTTCCGAACGTAGTCGGATACCTTAAGGAAATTAAATAACTTTTCTTTCCAAATAGCAATGGGAATTTGAAATTAACATAATTCAACTTTTTTTTTCAGTGGGTTCCATGGGTGAAATTCGATAAGAATAAAACCTTGTCAACAGCCCAAGGCGTGCTCGTAGAACTGTACGAAGGAATGAAACTGGCAAAAATTTTTGAGTAAGCATTGTCCTGTAATTAAAAATCTTCCGAGTTTTTGAATCTGAATGACAAATTGTGAGCATCTTTACAAAAAAATTTATATTATGCATGATTTTAAACACCCAATTTCAGTGTGAGGCATAATTTTGCTCCCAATATTTATATTTGCATACAATAAAAGAACTAATTACTAAATTTAACTGTTCCAGAATGAAATCTTTAAAAAGAGGATTCTATTTATTTTTAAAATGTTGCAATACATTCTTACACTTATGAATCGAAATTAATTATTCTCGAAAATGAATTTGAAGCGTAGAAACTTCAAAGTGTAAAAGCGATTACTTATTCCTTGTAGTGACGATTACAATTAAAAAAAATCATTGTTTGATGATTTTTGTAGAAAAAAATTTGCCAAACATGAACAGTGAAAATCGCTTAACATGAAACTGAGGGGACTGAAATATTTTTTCGTGTTACAAGAATTTCGAGTTAAGGGATGTTGTAAAAAAAATATATGTTCAAAAACTTAATCTTGTTTTACATTTTATTTTCATATATATGTGTA
>BMAV01006185.1:66409-82767 GCA_019973955.1 Trichonephila inaurata madagascariensis | reverse complement strand
TCCAAACTATTATTTTCCTGTCGGAACCAAAATTGTTGAATTTACTGTCATCCAAATCAATTTGCTGTCAATGTTGAATTTTCTGGAACTTAATTCCGGTATATTAATTTTTATTTATCGAAAATATTACATTTTTTAGAAAATTGTAAGTGTATGAGCACTTTTGAGAGCCACTGTATATATTTTTATTTTTAAATAACTTTAAAAATAAAAAAAATAGGATTTACTATTTAGAGTTAAACGTGTCTTATAGAGGATATTGTTGATTTTTTCCCTCTAAGTAAAATTTTGGAAATTCAGCTAAAGGTTTTTCTTACAAATTTCAGACGTATCCGATCGATTCTAGGAGCCACCATATGAGTGTCATTTCAAATATTTTCTACATAAGATTTTTTTTTTTTCATTTTATCATCCAATTTTTAAACTGACTTTTATTCTCGATAATGAAATACTCAGCATGAATAATTTTAGATGAAGAGAAAATATCCGAAATTAAATTTACGTAATTCGAGTTTCAAATTGTAGTTCACCAGTTTAAAAACTGAACAATAAAGTTATTCCATCAAATTATTTGAAAAAGTCAAAAATGAAGAAATTTTTTTACAGGGATTAACAACATGAATGTTTTTAAAAATATTTAAGCTGTTTTTAAAATTGAAGGAAAAAAGTGTACTTTTAAAATTTTACTCCAGACATTTCTTAAAGTTAATATTTTGATGAGATATGTATTTATTATCCCTTCAGTGGGTCGTTAAAAGAGTACCAAGCTTGCTTGGAATCTGAACACTGGGGGTTTCTCGCCAGATTGACCACTTGACCGAAACATCAGCACATAAGCCCCAGTACCTAAGGGCACGTAAACTGAGATTGGCACAGTAGGTCTTGGCCCTCATGGGCTGTTGCACCGCTGAGTTCAGTTCAATTTATATATTTATTATAAATAAATAAATTAACAATTAATTGGTAAATTATATTACTTAATGTTGATTTAAATTTTTTAGAAAATGGAAAATTAAAAGACGCTAACACTAAGTTATTTTTATTAAATGTGATTACCGTAGCGAATTCTTACATTTTATTTATTGAAAGATAATATGAGCATATTTTTTTATTAATAAAATGAGCACAAAATAATTCAGTAATTCATTCGCAAACGATATCCGAAGACAAAGTAAACGATGTCGATGCAATAAAACGTAAGTTTCTTAAGCGAAAAAGGTGTCCGAAGGCAGGGTAATGCTTTATGGACACAATTAAAACGCCAGCTTCCTAAATGAAGACGGTGTCTGTAGACAAGGTAAAGTTATGCGTCAGCATCCTAAGAAAGGACCGTTTCTTATGACAAGGTAAACCTATGCGTCAGCATCCTAAGCAAGGACTGTTTCTAAAGACAAGGTAAAGCTATGCGTCAGCATCCTACATCAAGACGGTCTCCAAAGACAGGGTAAAGGTATATGTATTCAATAAAAACGTAAGCTTCCCAAGCGAAGATGATTCCGTAAGACAATTGGTATAATTCGTACAATCAGATGTCATTTCAAATTGTCATGCTTTTAAGGGATCCAGGGTATACTGAAATAGTAAAATACCAAAATTTAGACTCCGTTTTTGTGATATATATTTTTAATATTTCTAATAAAGCTTAGATTTTTTGTATGCCAATAATAATGATACTTTAGTTAACTCTCCATAACCTTTATTTGCTCAATTTTTTCTTCTTTTTTATATAGTTAGACATGGGTATAAATTTTAGTATCTTTTAATACAGTCGGACCTCTATATAACGAAGTCACTAAATCCCGAAAAAAAAGTTCTTTATATGGAAAATTCGTTATAAAGAGGTTCATTTTTCAATTTTCTTTATAAACCACATAAAACATTTTCCAAAACCACATTTTGGAAATACTGTCGAACCTCTATATAACGGAGCTCTATATAACGAACCTCTATATTGCTAATTTTTCTATATAGCGAACTCTTCCCTGGAACCATGAACATTTCACGATTTTCTCCGTAAAATAACCTCTCCATAGCGAAGTGTATTTTCTATATAACGAACTTTTTCTTTTGTAATTCAATTTTTGCTCTCCCTTTTTTTTTTAAGTATTTCTACAAAAAAATTCAAGTCATTCTCTCTTTAACACATTTTATGGTTGTCATAAATCTTGAACTAGTTTTATTAGATCCTAACTCACCCAAAGCAATAGAGTTCTGGACGTTTCATCCAAGAAGTGCAATCCTTTACCCCCCCCCCCCATGGCCCAGTTTACTAGAAACATCTTCGATATCCTCTTTCACCCTCATTGAAACCTCGCGTTCTAATTATAAAGTAATGTATGTTTAATTAATATTACTTGTATGCTTTAAATTATATAAAATGTCCTTAAAATTCATTAATTTTGGTATAAAATTATTTTCTTGATATTGAAAATACAGTGAAGTGGAGTTTTATTTTTTTAATTTATTTTTTTATTGATGGGTAAGATATATAAAATAAACATATATTAATTTAAAAAAAGATATGAATAATTGCTTTTCTGAATATATAGAGTTTATGAATTTAAAATTTGTTTTATGTGGCTTATAAAGTATATTAAAAGATGTACCTCTGTATAACGAATTTTCCATGTAACGAACTTTTTTTCTGGGATTTAGCGACTTTGTTATACAGAGGTCCTACTGTACATCACTGCGTACACTTCTGTAGAAAACAGATTCCCAATTTTAATCATTTTTCACAAGAAAATAATCGATTACATTTATTGTGATCGAAGATAATATTGTTTTAACAATAGTAACATGTGTTAGAACCGAACCATATAAGTAAAAAAAAAGCAATTTTCGAAGATGCACTTGCAAAATCATTGCCTTTGAACAAACATAGGAATGATTTTCCTTTATTATCGGCTGATCATGGCATTTGGTGACGTTTTTCGATTCACCGTTATTATGAGTAAACGCCCATATTTTATAAATATATTGTATATATATATATAGTAAGACCCCGCTTAACGCGGGGGATACGTTCCATCAAAGTAGAGCGTAATGCGAAACAGCGCTAAATGAGGCTATCTTAACATGTAAATAATGGGGTTAGGGGAAGATGGATAGAGAATTAGTTATGTATTAAATTTAATAATTATGTTTTTTTTAGTAAAAATAAAACCAAACATTTATTTCTTACAAAAATAAAAACAATATGAACGAATATATACATATAAAAACAAATAAAATTCTAAGTCAGTCAGATCATTCAATCTATTCTGTGTTTCCAATTTTCTGTCTTTTTGTCAAGAAGGCATCTCGTTGAAGTTGCCAAATTCAATGCAGCACTAATTTGAGATTGACGTTCACCAGAATCTAATCTTCTAATCACTTGCATTTTAGTTTCTAGTGAAATGCTTTTTCTGGTTGCTTTCTTTTCTTGTTTTTCATTATCACCCATGATAAAAACTAAAGATCATAATATTTGTCACTGTATTAATCGTTATAGTATTATATGAATTTATACTTACAATAATGTCAACAAATGTTTCAAATGATAAAAATGCGTCCGTACAGCACCGCACCAAACAAGAAACACAACTACACTGTTTCGGATATATTATGTACATATTTTGAAACCCACAATTTCGGGGAATCCCCGTAGCGCTGCGAGCAATTTCGGGGAATCCCCGGGTTGAAATAAAAGAGCGCTAAACCCCGAAACAGCGTTAAGCGGGGTCTTACTGTATTACATATATCTCAATCAACACTATTGATATTTTAGTTATGTTGCGATAAATACATATGTGTATTCTTTTCTTTTTATTTTTAGAATCCAGCGCTTTAATGAAGGTGGACTCTCGTCTCTTCAGAAAGCAGAATCCGTTCTATTTTATGAGATCTGTACTCAAACCGAAAGCTCTTCGATTCACCCTCTCGATCTTACTGATTTAATTGGAGCTTTTACAGTTCTCGGAGTTGGATTAACCCTTTCAATTATTTACTTCGTATTGGAATTAATAACCAAATGGAGTCAAGGCCGAAAGTTAAAGATGTAACTTTAATGTATTTAATAAACGAATACTTACACAAATTGATACGTTAGAGTGCTCTAACATAACTAAAAATAACTCATATCTTCAACCAAAAATTTCACACCTGCCGAGTTGCACTGAAGTTTATACACAATAAAAAAAAAATTTCGTTTTATAAAATTGTATGAAAACTTATTTAGTAATCTTTATTATTACTTATTTACCATGAAGCCTTTTAAATATTCACTCAAGATTTTCAGTTGATATTCTTCCACGTAATATTTAAAGAACTTTATTTGATGCATTTAGTTTCCAGTGTAATTTGCATTCCAATCGACTAAATCTGCTTATAATTAGGTTGCTTTTAAAGTCATTTATTGATATTATTTTTATTACTCTTTATGAATTTAGTATTAAAATTTGAAAGAAATTTACCTTTTTGTTCTTTTTGAACTAATAAAGTAATAAGATTACTTCATATAAATGAATTATAATCATAAAAAAACGAAATAACTGTATTTTTATTTGTTTTGCTCTTTAACTTAGTTTCAATGTACATGTAATCAATTATTAATGAAAATAATTAATACTAAGTTTTTTATAATAGTGAAAATTTCAAGATTGGTAATTATAACAAATTGTATAAAATTAAAATCACTTTCGTGATTTAAACAATGATTAGAAGAATCTAACAACATAGCTATCGTATATTTTCAAATATAAGTCGATCCGTGTATAAGCCGGAAGTACATTTCTTCTTCAAAAATTTATCCGAATTTCGAAACCCATGTATAAGCAGAATTGAAAAAAAACGTCTTATAATTTCCAAACATGTCAGCATAAAGACGAAAACGTTGTTAAACGGGTGGAATATGTTCCGATCAAATCGCTGCAAAGTAAAACGACAACAATGAAAGTTTTATTTCTGGTATCCTTATCTGAAGTTAAAAACATTTTCTTCCATTCATTTACTATCCTGTACAATATCTTTGTCCATCAAACTTTGTGTGGCATTTTTTGGAACTAGTATGATATTACGGGCAAGGTGCCAAGCGCTGCTTGGCGCGAAAAAGGAATCACGCCAAGCAACGCAATCCAAGATTGCGTCCTAGCGGTCTCAAATCTTCAGGAGGGTAATTTTAAAGAATTGTTTTGAAATATATTTCAAAAGAAGAATATAGGAAGCGATTGAAAATAACGAAGATCAATCAATAAATTATGAATAACAATATAATATAATAAAAAGTAACATGTACTAATAATATTATGCAGTATATAATTATCTTATAATTTAATAGCAATTATATGTAATACTCCTATGGTATGGTTTAATAATAATTATTATATATAATAATAATCATATAATATAATTTAATAGTAATTATAAAAAAGAATAATCATCGTATTGTAATATTATAAAAATTATACATAAGAATACTCATATAACGTAATAATTATAAATAAATAACATTTTAATAATTATAAAAGAATAACATATGTTATATAATATTTATAAATAGATATAAAAAAACAATTATAAATAAGGAATATTATAATTACATATAATAATAATAATTGTATTTTTATTTTATATTATTAATAAAATAGTTACATAATAATATATATTAAAATTAATAATGAATATCAGTTAAAAAGTACTGAAAACTTTCAAAAACTGCAAAAATATCAAGGTAATCATATTTTAATTTTATCGCCCATCTTGGCGAACATAAACAACAACTTGGCACGTGCCCCGTGATATCAAACTAGTACCCGTTTATTTTCTTTTAAAAATGAGCTGGAAGAAAAATTCGTATTCGGCACAGATTGCCAATCTGTGTGTACTTGAGCTGTAGGAAAACTTACTGCATGAAGATCATATGCATTCAGATATCCTAAAGGAGTGAATGGGAATTTTACAAACTTTTCGGAAACTCGAATTCAGACACTGACTTTAAAGAATTTGTGTTAATTTTTTTTTTAGAATTAAACTTACATTCAAAACACCCAAAAAGTTAAAAGATTAATATTGCTTGCACATAACTAATGGAAAATATTGAAAAAACAGCTTTTTCTAGATTACTTTTTTCTGAGATTAGTAGATCTGTTTATAAGCCAAACCCCTTTACTTTTAACTTTAAAAAAAATTCAAAAAATTCTCAGCTTATACATGGAAATATACGGTATATTCCTCACAGACATTCTATTCCATAAAATTAAATAGTCCAAAATTCAATTTTTAATCTTCGGATTTCAGCATTTCTTCTTTGAGCAAAGAACATTTGAAGTTGTCTTCAAGGCCGGAGAATTTTTCTGCTTCTTGAAATTTCTTTCTCCTATACTCTGGAAGATTTCACCTATCAACACCAGAGATGAAATAACAATTCCGATACTCCATATCACAAAGCCACCCAAGATATCCTTGATGTTGAGAGGCTTAGATCTTTCTGGTAGTTGTCGAGTACAATGAGTGTAATTGGTATAAACACGATTCATCCAGCGGTCCGTCAGTTTTGCTTGTATGATATAAGTAAGTCTGTAAAAGAAACACATGGAAGAATTAGCTTGAGGAATGACCAAGAGACGGGAAACAAAAAAATAATCTATTCTTTTTAACAAGTTCTTTAGAGGGATTTAGAACACCCTGAAAACGTGAACGAGAATAAAATCTTCATGAAAACTTGTTTTTTCGTTTTCCTCTCGTTAACAATATAAATTAATTGCACAGATACACTTTGATACCACTTAATTTACATATTAGTTGAATTACATAAATCATATCTTAAATAAACACGTTATTAATACTTGTTGGGGCCATGGGTAGACTAGTGGTTAGAGCATCGGACTCTAGACCAGAAGTCCTGGGCTCGATGCCCGATACCACTAAATACTCTCCGAGTACGCACGGAGTACATGCTCGTTAAATCAGTGGATCCGAAAGTCTTGTGGGCGGTCGAAGCAGAATCTACGGGTGCAGGGAGCCGGAGAATATTTCCCTCCCTTCCAGTTCCATGTCTAAATTTTGGAGGTGGAGATAGGTGGTGTCGCCATCTATCACAAAGAAGTCCAACATGGCTGTGGCAACTTTCATTTTACAACAACATTATGACTGTATGTCCAACATTTACTTGTTGGACATACAGTCTGCTACGTAAACTTAATTTCAAAATTTAGGTTCTAATTGCTCTCTGAAGTACAATATCCATATGGTATCCACTCTCGTGAGTGATATATTTTCCCCCTATTTTTGAAGTTTCAGTGATAAAATTTGACACGATTATTTATAGCTAAATTTTATCTTTAAAAAAAAATTAATTGTTGATCTCTGAAATCTCCTGCAGCCAAAAGAGATCTGGTGCAAGTTTGTTTAACATTTGGAGTTCGGACTTAAGTAAAACCAAGTTCTGACATCAAACTTAAAATTTAAATATCCTAAACGCCATTTGATAAATCTCTTAGTAACCACTTGCGTGTTTGCTGGAATACGAAAATCTCCTAAAAATAAATCACTGATTTAAGTCTATAGTTCAGGGTATGTTCATCCTCTCAATTCTTAAGTGATTGTTCATCAAAAACCTCTTCAAACCGATCTATGCTACCTATCAATAAACATGTGGACACCTATGATTGAAAAGAAAGCAACATTTATTCATATTCAATAATTAGTAGAGCCTCCACGAAAAGTAATTACAGTCGTAACCCTCTTGAGCATGCTTTCGGCAAATCTTTGTAAGATTAATTGTGGTATTTTTGGTCTGTAGAAGACAGACACATTCCTTTGCTGATTTAGGATGGTTGACGCAAACCTTAATTCAGTTATTCATGTGTCCCAAAGGTTTTTGATTGAGTTCACAAGTCTGGGCTTTGGGCAAAACAGTCCATTCGATTAACACCCTTGTCACCACACCAATTCATAGAGAATCTTGCAACATGATAGCTGGCGTCGTCATCCTGTAAGTAACTTACGTTCCTTCCATGGAACTGCGATAATGCAGAAAACAGATTATTAATCAAAAATAGGGCAGTAGGCGTTGGTGTTTAGCTTACCATGAATTGAAAGCAAAGGTCTCACACCAAAATAAGAAAACCTTCCAGACCATAATTCCACCACCGGCGAATTTAACAGTGGGCACAATGCTTTCTGGTATGTGATCCAGAATTTGTTATCCGGATGGTAGGGGTGAACTATAATTCATCATTCCAGAGAACCCGTTTCCACTGACCTACAGTCTATTGCCGATTCACTTTTCACCACCTTGACCGAAAAACGGGGTTGTACTCGGGGATCAAAGGCTTATCGGTAACATCACGACCATGAAAACCAAGCAAATGATCTTTTTTACGGATGGTATTCATCGAAACAGTACACCCAGGTACTTGTTGAAGCTCTTGGCGTATGCTGATTGGGTGCAGTTCTTCTAAATTACTTTAGACAACACCGATCGCTTTCTATTGACCAGTTTCATGGGTCTGCCGATTCCGAGAATATTCTAACAATCATTGCTCACCATCCACTTTTAACGAAAATATATGGTATTTAGTTTCACTTGTGAAATGTCAACACACTAAACTAGAACAAGGGGAGCGGCTTCATTGCTGGCTGCTGATAGGGAAAAATCTACACATTTTAAAATTCTTTTTTACCTTAATGCATTGTAATATATTTTGAGATTTAATTTTTATTTTCAAATTTATTTTATTTAATTCCCTAACTATGCATAGCTTTTAATTTAGGTATCTGTGATAAGGATGTATATTTCTACTTTAATGAAAGAAATTCTTTAACCTGTTCACCTTCGCCTGCGCGAATCAATTAATCTCAATGCTTGAATTCAATAATGATGCATGACATTTCGTACGTATTTTTACTTAGTAATTTTTAAGAAAATAAAGAAATAAAAAATATATATTATTAGAGAGGGGAGAGAAGATAGCAAAATTTATAAAAAAAATACTCTTAATATAGTTTCTAGCTGTAAGCGTCTATAATAAGGGGAGCGTGAGAAGTCCACAAAATCGTGAGAAGGTGGTTCCCTTATAATCGCTTCTACTGTCAAGTAAAGAGTAGTGTTCTTATTGTTAATGTTGTTGATGTTATTATTTTGAAAAATGTGTGTGTGTGTGTGAAATAATTCGCGCTTTAAAAAATGCGCGAAAATCATACATAAGCTTGATTTTACTAGAGCTGAAAGAAATTAACTGGCTTACTTAGAATTGATTTTTTTCACAGTTTTCGCCGAAGTAGACTTCTGAACAGCTAAAGCTATAAAACTCTGGCAAAAGTGTAGCTCTTCCACTTGCACCGAGCAACGACCGGTCCTCTTCACATAATCTGACGCGAGATGAAGAGCATAAACGTAATCAATAAGCAGAACATGGGTGCCTTTCTCGACTTTCCGTATAGTTTCTTCCACTGCTTCTGGTTTAAATGCGATTGAATTGTTTTCCATTCGCTTCCAGAGTTCTGAATGACTTTGACTTGTCTATTGAAAAACAAAATGTAAAAATTACATTTTATTTATTTGTTATACTCTTATTTTAAATATTAACAACTACCAACCACTTAGCACTTACAAATATAAAGAATCCAGGTATGCAAAATTGAAAGATTTCTTAATTCCTAAATAAAGACTCTGATGGCCTTAGTTTCGATAACTGTAGGATAAGTAATGATGCCTTATGACTTTTTGAGACCCTGGGCCTCTATGAAAAAATAGGCCCCGTCTTCCACCCTTTTATCGAGTGTGGTGTATATATGTACATGTTAAGTTCAACAAAAGCAATTCATACTAAAATGACGTTTCATTAGAAAATTCATTTTCTACATTTTAAATTCGCAAAATATAATGCATGGTGTTCATAACATTCTAATACATATCAAAATCGCATCCTTGCCACTGTTTTCAGTTGGATGATTGTTCGAAATCCCTAGTTTTTCGGAAAATAAGTCCGGGTATAATATTCTAGGAATTAAAATTATTCAGATCATGATCTTATTAAGGCCGAGCCGAAAAGGATACAAGGCCATTTCGAGGCCGAGGCCCTGGACGCGGTCTCAGTTGACACCATGCCTTTAAACGTCCCTGAGAATAAGTGAATTATATTGTACTTAAACACATAATCTTGTCAAAATCTGTCATGCTCATAAACAAGCATTTTGTTAATGAAAAATGATATTCAAGGAAAAAAGATGAATAAATCTGTTAATTATTACTATTAGCGATTGTTAGATAATGTAAAGCAGGGGTTCCGAACCCCCGGGCCTCGGACCGACACCGGCCCGTGGATTAAATGATACAGAACCATCCAAGAAACATTAAATTGTCTCATTTTCATTTACTATGGTGTATTTTCTCTGGTTCATGCGGCTTTCCATTGGAAATCTCTTAATATTCCATGTTAAATCACTTTATTTTCATTTTTTGGGTGTAACTGTATTTTATTCTGAAGGCATATCTAAATGCAAGTAAATTAAAATTATTAAATCAAGCTATAAGCCATGAAAAAGACGATAATTAACAAATTGAAAACAGTTCATACAATTAAGTATTCTCTATACTTTCATTGCAAACGATTTCATTAATTTACTGTACTAACTTAAGGAAGGGTGGGTGGATGATCCATGATGCTGTGCCAAGAGTAGCTAAACCATGTCACTATTCCCTCCTCACGGCTGCCGGTTGCCAGTCCTGGACGAGATGGGTCAGTAGGTGGTGAGCAAGACTCTCCAAAGAGCAAAAATAAGGGAAGGGAGGGGAAGGGAAAATCCCTCCAGAACCAAAATTTGCAAGGTAAGAAGAAAGAAGGGGCTTTGGAAACAAGGGGGAAGGAACAATTTAAAGTGCTTAGGGTGCCGGGAAGGTTAAAAACGGCCCTGAATAGCCCTCGTGTTGCTTTATAGTGTGACGTCAATAAGTGTCCACTCATTCAAGGCAACTGTTTCAACTTGAAGAGTAGTGTTTAAGTTTTTTAAATAAATTTTATTCTCGAGTTTATAATATTTGTATGTCAAGATAGGAAGTAAAAGTTTTACGTAAAACGGAAAGTAAACATTTTCAATTTATTCCATCGAAAAATTTAAGATAACGTACTGACTGTTTTCGTATGAAGAAATATTCAAATCATAAATTGTTATCAATAAAAAAAAAAATTTTTTTTTTGACCGTTTTTTTATCGAAAGTAACTATCATGGGAAAGTTTAAAATCGAGATTCAAAAATTAGATAAGTAAATTTTTTTTAAAAAAAAAAAAAAAAGAAGGCAGTCAAAAAATTTAAAATTTCCATCTTGATATTCAAATACATAACTCTATTACAATAACACAAAATGTAATAAAAATTTATCATTAATTACATTGAATTAAATTTCTATTATTTAGAAATGAAGGTTCTATTTTTAGCTTAAATGCATTTTAGAAACTATGAACACAAATTGAACGCATCTAAGGTATTCTGAGCGTGCCATTTGTCATTGATTCTCATGCTAAGCTTTGAAATCGAAACGATCACCTCTGTACCTTTGGATTAATAGCAAATAAAAAATTCTCCTCAGTTGTGAAAAAATTTGAAATATTTTAATTAAAAAAAATAGCACTAAATCTAAAGAGAATCTAATCATTAACCTCGTTACACGTAAATCCTATTTTAGCCAACATTTTTGTTGAAGAAGAAAAACAAAATGTGCCAAATTGTGTCAATAGCTGATTTTTCTGTCTTTGACTTCTATCCAATATAAGGGGATAACAGATCGCCAAGTTGGCGATAAATAAAGGTGTGTGCTAAAATAAGATCCAATCTCCTTTACATCCAACCATTTTATTTTAATCATTCTACAGTTACAAATTAGTATTTGTATTTGATATACAGTGTACAATAAATACGCAGCGTCAAAATTTATTATAAGATTTAACTTCTTTTTTTTATTTACTTTAAAACAAATCTGCACTGCCGATCCTCTGGAGGTAACGGGTATGATATTAGCTTTTTCGCTCAATTCATCAAGGTCTGCAATCACAGGTCTCAGTTTGGCCACAGCAAAGGTAGACATTATGCTGCCTTGGAAACATAATAAAGCCGTGATGACTGGTCCAAGCAACCAAGCTGATAAAAGAATTCTAAACGACTGTCTATGCCAAATATGAATTAGAGTCCAATGATTCGTCGAACCACCATCTGAATTAAGAAATGAAATAATTAAGAGAAGTGTTTTCAGCACAAGTAGGTAAAATTTTAATATGATGAATAAAATTCGATGTCATTTCATTCATGGTATTCAGCTATCACAAAACTTAATTATAACAGCTATAAAAATAAGGAGAATAAATAAAGCAATTTAATTTCAAAATGAATTTTTGGTGAAATTGTCGAATCGGCCTCTTCTCCGCCAAATTTAGAAAAATCTCGTATTTGGCGCGTTTTTGTCAAAAACGACTTCTCCTTCACTGAGAACAAATTGAGAAGGGTTACCAGATTTAGAGCATTTATCGATTTGGCGAGAAAACACTTGGCGCGAGAAGCGACCGATTCGACAAATCAACCGAATTTTTATTGCATCAATTTTTTGAATGAAATATTTGTAATATTTTTCTCACTAAAAGTAAAATAAGATTTGATAGTTTTAAAATAAATTTTTATAACACTTCTTTTTGTTCGAAATTGATTTAGAATATTAAAAATTATCAATTGAAATGGTACTTACGTACTATCGCTACAATTCAAATGTTCAAAATAACTCGTCAAGTTGGTAACTTTGATTTCGCTTGTGTCGTACTCGCTGAATTGTCAATCATGTGTTTCCTTTCATGTAATGTCACCAATACGATTGCGATAAAGTGTACCATATACACTTAAACTATTTTAATATTTTATTTCATTCTACAATTAATTATTCAAGTTTAATAAAAACACAATTTATTTTAAAAACAAAGTGGGAAAAAATATTATTTACCTCGTCCGACTAAATAACGCCAAAAGAACCAAAAATAATTCGCCAAAAGTGATACTTGATTATGTCTCCATCCACCAACGGGCACACTAAAAATCAGTTCTGCAATAAGAGATATGCCTACTATCGTCAGAAAAAGAGAAACCCACACCTGAAAAATTCCCCGTGGCATATCTGAATTGATAATTTGTTCAAAACAATTATTAATAAGTAATTATATTATGTTAAAATAATTAAAATATATCTTAAATATCTTTTAAAAAACTAAATTGAAAACCATATTCACAACTTAATATCTATATACAGAAAACACGCTACAATACCTTCCAAGAGAAAACATTAGTGTACAGGAATACATTTCTATCAGAAGATGCTACACCGGTGACGATTCCTATACTTGAAAATCCTAAGCAATTGGTAAAATTGACCACAGCTGCTCTTTGCTCAGAAGCTACAAATGGACCTGCTATATCAATTTCCTAAAAAACAATTGCATGAATGAAATTTAAAAACTAAAATTCATTGTAGTAAAAATAGCTGTGTAACGAATTGAATCTGAGTTTCGTGTAAGATAGAATAGTCTTAGAATTAAATTAATGGGGTGTCTGATTAATTCAAATATTTATATCTGACAAATATTTATATCATTTAAATATATATATAAACTGAGTGTCCAAATTGTTAAGACCACTTGACACCTTTATGGAGATCAGCTATAATTTCATGTAGTTGCCACTAGAGGGTGAGATAGCTATAAACACGAAATGTAGGAATAATGAAGCATCAATTGCAAGATTTTGTTCGTAAAGAAGTAGGGAAAAACATAACTTATATAGTTTTGTTTAAATGTAGAACTATTGTAGATGTTCGAAACGTCAGAACCAGTAACAATACGGATGCACTCGTGAAGTGTCCGTGAGCTGCAGTTATTAATGTTTGGATTCTTTCAACTGGTCAATGTCCTCTGTTATACAGCTGGCATCTTTTCCAAATGCTTCAGAGAGAACGACAGAAACTTTAACTTGCTTAGTTGTCCTGCCCAATCACCAGATCACAATCCAATTGAGAATTTGCGGGATGAGATCAAATGGAGCATCTGGCAACTAGATCACGTTCCATCCAATATGAAGGCATTGGAAAGTGCCATTTATCGGATATGGTTTCATATTCCTCATACCACCCACCAACAGCTCGTAGAGTTCGNNGCCAAGAAGAATCCATGCAGTATTAAAGGCAAAAGAGGATTCAATATTGTTGTGAAGGGGTGGTCATAATAATTTGGCCAATCAGTGTATATATATTTAAAAAATACTACTTATTCATTTTAAATATCTACTAGAATTTACATTACGCTTTCGTGTACTACATTAAAGATGCCAAATTCGATTTCTTAAGACAATAGACAATTTCGCATCATACATATATATATACAAGCTGCGAATAAATTCTGAGGAATTTACAACAGATGATGTAACTTATGTTACGTTGGACACTTATAGGAACGTAATTTGATGAGTGTTGCACGAGAGTTTTGAATAAACAAAAGTGTAGTTTCAAGAATTAAAAAGGCCTTCCAAACAACAGGTACACCTCTAAAAAAGGTTAGTGGCCGACGAAATCAACGGCAAATGAGGACCAGTATATCGATCTGCAGGCGAAAAGAGGCTGTAACCAGACATTGGACAACATTGCTCAGCAGCTGCTTACCGTAGCCTGACGACATGTATCCCCCAGTTTACTGTGGCCAGATGTCGGCCTATTTGCTTTTCGTCTTGAACGTCGCATACCATTAACAGCTGCTTATCAGTGGCACCGTTTACAATAATGTCAAGAACACAAAGACTGGGATCACATCATAGGAATCACGTTCTTCTTACTGATGAAAGTTGTTTCAGCCTGAGCATTGATTCGCAACAGAGTTGATATAGAGGGAGGTAGGGACAAGGTTTCATCCCACTAACGTCAAGGAAAGAGACCATGGGATTTCTTCTGTTGAGGAGATTCTAGAAAGTAAGGATATCAGTAGAAGGGATTGGTCAACGTGCTTTCCTGGTTTAAACCCATCGAACATGTGTGGTATGCTTTGGGGAGACCCCTAGCAGCGAAATCGTATCCTTCGGAGAAGACCAAACAGCTGAAACAGATACTTCTTGAAGAATGGAAATTTTTACTTCAAGAACAACTATTAGTCATATTTTTGTTTTGTTTTGTTTGTTTGTTTGTTTGTTTGTTATTGAAAAGTATACTAAGCGTTATTAGAAGTATATCGAACTCATATTAGAAGCATGATATGTTTTATTAGTTTTCCCCGATTTTCTACTTATAATATTAGCTTAATATTATATTTATTATATTTAAGGCTTTTATTTTTAGTACTTTTATGAATTAATTAACTTAATATACAAATTTTTAATTTTTTTTGTTGTGTTACATTAGTTATTTTAATTTTTTAATTCTGATAATATGTTTATGAATAAAGCTAATAACTTTAGAATATTTTACTACATCATAAATATTCTGGATTAGTGCATTTAGTATTAATAAGAATTCATTGTATATTTGTTTCAAAAATTTGTATTATAAAAAATCATACCCTTGGAACCTTTGAAAAAAATGTAGTAAGTGTTCACAGTAAGTTATTCACATTAGGTTTAAATAAATGGAATAAGAATCTAAAGATTCTTTTTTCTCAGGAAAAATATTAATAAAATGTCATTTTAAAATGTTGAAGAGAGAGTGATCAAACCTTGTTAATCAATTTTCCTAGCATTCCACTGTACGATCCATCTGCTTGAAGAGAACCAAACTGACGATCTTCTTCAGATTTTATATCGAAACTACATTAAGAAAAACAAGTAATATAAAAAAAATTTAAGTCAATTCCTACTTAAATCAACAAAGAAAAATTTTACATTTTAGCTACTTTTTATTAAATAGTTACAATTAATATAAATATGTATATACATATAACAGAATCGCAACATTAAGTGGTAATCAATTTTTATTAATTATTATTAAAGTATCGTATTATCATCCAAAACAATCGTGAGAGTTCAGTTCAATTGAATGCTTTAAAACGTGAGAAAAAAACCTTTTCACACAAGTTTTGACACAAGTCGCCAAAAGGGTCGCTAAGTCGCCAAAAATGATGCCAATGTGGCTGTATTTGTTATTCTTTAAATAAGTTTTAATCAATTAATTTTTATTAATTATAATCAAATTATTGTATTGTCATCCAAAGTAATCATGTATATAAAATTTCAGCTCAATTGGACGCTTTAAAATGTATTTTATTAACGATTGAAATTTCCACGAAGATAAATAAATAAATAGAGAGTGTGAGCTAGTAGTAGGAATTGAAAAATTACACCAAAGATGCATATTACAGCAATCATTT
>BMAV01006185.1:56244-66364 GCA_019973955.1 Trichonephila inaurata madagascariensis | reverse complement strand
AAGGAAAGAAAGCTGAGATTCCAAAGTTTGTGTCAGAAAAATGTTTGAAAAGAAATAAAAAAAAAAAACGTATTCCTCCAAGAAAAAAATTTAGCCCTTATGTTTGAAATTCATATAATTTATTATTAAAATATATTTTAGATTGCATTTTCTTAATACATGAAAGAACTTGTAGCTGGCTATCTCCTAAGGGATTCTCTCTTCAACTAACATGGGGTAAGATTTTTTCTTTAAAGTTTTATATAAAGTTTAACTAACACCTTGTTACCATCTGAATAATTTTAATATCTCAGAACAAAGGATTATCAATATACAGATTTAGAATTAAATGTATAATCAAAGAGATGTTTAAAATCAAATTTAAACTAATATTTACACAACACATTTACAAAAAGGACAGCTTTGGACAAGTGTTTATTCTTAAAGATGCACAACAATAGTGTGCATCCTTTTATGATTGCTTATATTTTTGCTATTGCTTATATATTTGCTATTGCTTATATATTTGCTATTGCTTATATATTTGTTCTATTGCTTATATATTTGCTATTGCTTATATAGTTGCTATTTCTTATATATTTGATTATATTTTTACTACCATTAAGATAAAGATAATGATTAAAATTATAGAATAAGTATTTTTTTTCACAATTTATGCAATGTTTTTTTACTAAAATCAAAAGTAATAATTTACTTACTTATAATTTAGCGAGTAACTTAATGCGGCATAAACATCTTTTAGAACACCATCAAGAACTGTTATATTTTCTACAAAAGTATCCATAGCCCAAGGAGGCCACTAAAATTGAATTTCAATTAACTTTATTTAAAATCATTGAAAGAGAATATTTTTTAATGTTTCAAATTGTATGACTTATTGTATGTCTTAAATTACACTGCTAGCCATCTAAAATGCTTCACCAAGAAGGATAAGAAATGTCAAAAAAAAAAAGAGTTATAAGGAAGGTTACTCATGATATAAAGGAGAATTGAGAAAAAATACAACCTTCTGCTACTTGAGGAATACAAGGAAATCAGTACTGAATGCTGTCATCAAGGTAGGCAAAAACCACTTCTACGTACATTCAAATTGAATGAAAATGGCTTTGGACGTAATGTTGGGGTGCAACAGTCCATGATTCTTACACAAATTGCCAAAGTTGAACAGTTATAGCAGTGGGTGGTGTGTTCCAGATTAGTTGTTCTCCACTCTTCACAGGCGATTGATGAAAAGAACAGTCAAGCCGAGACGGCAATGCAATCTGGTAGGCTAAGAAACCTTGAGCACTGCGTGTCACGTTTGGTCATCCATTGTCTGGTTGGAATGGGGACATAGGAAAACTGAAGGTACGGAAAGACAATAGGCTAGAAAACCTCAGAGATACACAGTGCGTCAAATAAATTTTAAGACTCTTCCCAGAACGAAAGTTCTAATAGCACTACAGTTATTGTAGAGACAATGCATACTGAGGAAGTAGAATCCAGTATCACCTGTGATATCGAGTCCGATACCAATATGATGGTGTATAAGGTAACAGTTCAGCAACCTCTCATCCCTTTGTTTTTAGACTAATACAATCATCGTCATGTTGCAGGCAGAAGAAGATTCGTCTGTAAAGACAAAGTCGGTCATTCAGTTGTCCAAGTCGGATGTTAAATGACCTATTATAAACGCAAATGCCGCCAGTTTAGAGACAAAGGTAATTGCGGACACTCTGCAGAAATTCTACAGAACTGCAAATGACGTCGAAGGGTACGTGCGCATACCGATTGTTGTGCAACAGATCATATTTGCGTTGTGATATAATTCTTGTTGTGGCAAAGCGAAAGATATTTCCTTACACAATATGGTTGTCATCACGTGTAACGGTACAACGAGGCTGGTACAATTGATGCCCCGATCAGTTGCCCTTCCTGCATCCATCGATTGCAGATCCGAATCATTGTTGCTTGTTTGATCTTCGATTTCTCAGAAGGATAATCCACAATTTCTACAGATAACGATTCTCCTCGCAATCGAACTTTTTCAGATACTTTTTCAAATGACGCTTATATTCTTCTTCAATGCCTTTTGAAACTACTCCCTCAAATCAGTAATACAATGAAACACCTCTAGAGCTTCAAGATGGCATTATATTCTCCCTTTATATAGCTTTTGTTGGTTTAGATACAGGCGCCTATGATATTAATACCAGTTATATCCTATCTCGATGAAAATATATTATGGTTATCTCCTTCATGATGTTGCATTTGATAGACCAACAGTACATTTAAAAGAGCTTACTTACTTCTGTGTAACGGACTTTGTATGTTGGTCTCATCATATGTGATCTATTAAAATAGAAATATTTTAAGTATATTATTAATATTCTTTAAAAAATTACAAACTGATGCATTTGGGAAGAAATTGTTTACAAATATATCATTGATAAGTAACAGACATAAAACGAACTCTCTTTATCATATACATTAATTTATTAAAATATTATTAAAAATTAATAAATTCTATAATGTATATTTATATATACCGTAGAATTTAATTTTATTTGTTATGTTATTAAGAATATTTTTAGAAAATAATTTATATTTATACTATTTTCTCTTCCTTCCAGTCCAATGATATTAACCAGGGGTGGCGAACCTTTATGAATCAATGTGCCATTTTTTAAGAGGAAATGTTTAATGAAGTATACACGTGCCATCAAATAATTTTGACTTGTGATTATTGGTAAAATAATAAAACTAAATACTAACAACTTAAAACTTTATTTACTACGAAAAAATAGTTTTTCCACTGCATAGTATTAAATGTTTTAGTTATACAAATAATTACGTATAATTTTCAAAGTAAAGTAACATTAGTGTGACTTCCGTTGTTGCAGATTATATGACAAATAACTTATATTAGGATTGTAAAATGTTGCTTTGAGTAGAATTCAGGCTGAATTGGATTCATCTGCCAAACAGTTCCTAAACAAGTCTAATATTATTCATCTCTGAAAATAATGACTCTCTAGTATAGGTAGATGAAAGCATGGTGTTGAAATAGCTGATCCAGCTTCTTCAAACAGTTAAATCGAATTACATGTTTCCAAAACTTCATTACTATCATGTTTACTTATGTTACTTATTAATCTTACTGTTTCACAATCAATTCTAACTTTTTCTTTGTTTCAATTATTTTTTGAATCCATGTTGAACTAAACTGAAAATCAATCAGTTGCATTTCAAATTTTTCAATTTCAAATCAGTCCAATTCGAAGTTCAGTTTATCAAAGGAAGTTATATTAGGGTAAATAAAAAAACTTGAGAGTTTCCGATAATTCTTTGAACTGAGAAAATCTCGCTGAAAATTGCGGCCGATCACTTGCATTGGTATGTAATACTTTATAGTGACTCATGTTATTTTGAACTAAATGCAAACCGTTTGATCGGTGGCGTGCCCAAAATATTGTGTCGTGTGTCATCAATGGCATGAGTGTCACTGATTCACCATCCCTGGTATAGGCAAATGTAGAGGAAAGTTGGCTAACCTTATAACTATGTTTAACCTTACAATCCCAGTTCCTAAAACTAAGAGTTTGCCATTATATTACTGCGGCCATTTAACTTTGACCTATACCAGGGGTGGCGAACCTTTATGAATCAACTTACCATTTTTTCTAAAGAAATATTTAATGAGGTATAGACGTGCAGTCAAGCAATTTTGACTTGTGAGTATTGGAAAAATAATAAAACTAAATACTAACAACTCAAAACTCTTTATTTACTACGAAAAAATACATTTTGCACTGTAAATTAGTAAATGTTTTAGTTATACGTGTAATTCAAATTAAAGTAACATTAGTGGGACTTCTGTTGTTGCAGATTAGATGACAAATAACTTACATTAGGAGTGTACGATGTTACTTTTAACACACACACACAGAATGCATGAGGAATTGGAGATCTAAACGAGTCTTTAATGTTATTTATCTCTGAAAATAATGACTCGCAGGCATAGTTAGATGAAAATATGGTTTAAATTACATGAGCCAGCTTCTTTGAACAGTTAAATGTGTCTGGAATTGAATTCCATGCTTCCAAAATTTCGATACTGGTATTTTTACTAATATTGCCTGTTTATCTTTCTGTTTCAACCAATTCCAACTTTTTTCTTGTTTCAATAAATCTTTCAATTCATATTGAACTAGACAGGAAATCAGTCAGCTGCATTTCAAATTCTTCAGTTTTCAGCCAATCGAATAGGGACAAGTTCAGTTTATCGAATGAAGTCACATCAGGGTACATAATAAACTTGAGTATTTTCGATAATTTTTTAACTGAGAAAAAATCTCGATGAAAATTACTTAATTGACAAATCAATTACTGAAATATTTTGAACTAAAATGTATACCATTTTGTTCGATGGCGTGCCTAAAATATTGTGTCTCGTACCATTGGTTCGCCGTCCCTGACCTATACTATTTCGTTACACTTCTATACTTTATTTATAAAACTGTTTAGTTTTAAATTACATTTAAAGTAAATATTAGTAAACATTCTCCCGCGAAAGTCAGTTAAGCTTTATTTTTCCTTATTTTTAAAACTATCAATTTCTATTAAGACTATTACATGAAGTTGTGGGAATTCTTGCTCGTTAAGTTTAGCTGGGTTTCAATTTTTTCAAGTTGAATAAAAATCTAGAAAATTAAGTATTAACTCAAATAACATTCTCTCTTGAATCAAAATCACAAAATCTATTACTAATTGCTCATAATGCTCTTTATACTCTCAACTAGTTATCACGGTCTTTAACTCAAGCATAGCGTATATATAAAAAAAATTTCATATATTTTTTACATATTTGTATGTAGCATACATTTATTTCTTTTATTACTCAAGAAACGTTTACTGTATGAACTTACCTTTAAAGTATAGAAAATTTTGGAAAATTTTCTTCTGAATCTAAAGGAAAATGTTCCACAGTTTGTAGAATCTGAAGTCTAAATAAAATAGCTTTGAAATGTAGGAGTAAATCACTGAGAGTTTTTATACCATTACTATCGTGGGAAAATGAAACAAAATCAATTCTGTACTTCGTGTTTTCTGCAATTATGCATGCCATATAATTTATGAGTTCGATGTTAGGCTAAGTTGCTTAGGAAATCTAGAATTTTTCAAATGAATAATCAGATTTGTATAATTATCTTAAGAAGAGATTTACAATTTGATCTCATTTATAATTATTATTTTTAAAAGTAGTATGATGTATTCTGAATTGTGGTCAGTTACCATTGTCCGATTTTTACATAAAAATGCTTTCATATTAGTCAAGTATATTATCAGGCTGTTTACTAATTGCTTCCTATCACGCATTTAGCGATTCAGAAAACTGATTTCATGAATCAAAAATAATTAAATATAGGGTTTGTGATGAGGATTTTGCGTGTTTGCACCAATAAATATTTATGGCAATTTTTTATGTGAAAAATCTAAAGCAATAAATTATATACACTCGTAAAATATAATCTTAATTCCTTAAAACTAATTTTTTTTAGCATTTTCAAGGGTTTTTGAAAAAAGTTTTTTGAATGAGTTCAGAATTTTTTAATACATGAATGTCATTTAATATACACTTCTTTTTTTGATTTCGGAATTTTTTTTAGGAAGGTGGCAACAAATTCTATTTATGATTATATCTCAAAACCTAAGTAAAGACTTAATAATATAAGATTGTTATTTAGGTATCCTAAGTATGCCGAAAGCCAAATGTATATAGAGGAAACCTTATATATTCAAAAATAATTTGAATATAGCTTCTGAAATTTTATAAAATTTGTTTCGGACTGCATCCTCAAAGGTTGAAACATAATTTTGAAGTGACTGTCGCTTAGTATACATGTAACCATGCCTCTTCTTTAACAAGTAGTATAAAAAAAAATTTAAGTCAATTCCTACTTGGATCAACAAAGGAAAATTTTATTTTAGCTACTTTTTATTAAATAGTTACAATTAATATAAATATGTATATACATATGACAGAATCGCAACATTAAGTGGTAATTAATTTTTATTAATCATCATTAAAGTATCGTATTTTCATCCAAAACAATCGTGTATATAAATTTCAGTTCAACTGAATGCTTTAAAACGTGAGAAAAAAACCTTTTCAAGTTTTGACACGTCGCCAAAAATGATGCCAACGTGGCTGTATTTNTTTGTAATTCTTTAAATAATTAGTTTTAATCAATTAATTTTTTTAATTATAACTAAATTATTGTATTGTCATCCAAAATAATCATGTATATAAAATTTCAGCTCAATTGAGCGCTTTAAAATGTATTTTATTAACGATTGAAAATTCCACCAAGATAAATAAATAAATAAACAAATAAATAAATAATTAAATATATAGAGAGTGGGAGTTGATAGTAAAAATCAAAAAATATAACAAATTTCTCAAAAAAAAAGAAGGAAAGAAACATTTGGTGTAAATTTCTTCCTTCTTTAACTAGTCATTTTCAGAGGATTGTTTTCTTCGTGGTGGATAAGAATGAAGATGCAATGCATCTCAAATGGAATTTGAGAATTTATTTGTAATCAACTCATTTTAATTGGATTGGGTTATTATGAGTTTTACTGTTGGTAATATTGTCTTACCTGGTATATCAAACTTCATGTGTTGGATACAGGTACTCTGAGAAATCAGCGGAACAGGCATGAATTCCTTGCACCCTATATAAGACTATTCCTCGTATAATTGTGAACCAAATTTCATCTTTATGAACGATAGCGCACGTCCACACAAGGCTCAGTTGGTGAACAAGTACCTCCAATGGGAGGATATTTAACGATTGGAGAGGCAACGATGTCTCCTGACCTTAGTTCCATCCAATACGTACGGGATGCCCTTGGACCCTCAATCGCAACTCAAAGACCAGCTTCAATGACCATCAATGAGCTCATGAGTACCTTGGTGCAAGAAAAGGGGGGGGGGTTGCCACAGAGGTTGATAAGGACCCTGATAAACAGTATGAAACACCGATGTGAGAGTTGTGTAGCTGTTAGAGGCTACCCTATTAGGCATGTTTTTCTCTGATTTACAGGGTGTCGGTCAGCTGCTGTGCTAGACAAGGGACCAGTTTCTTAATTTAGGGTGCATGTTGTGCCCATTTTTGTTTTTCCATATTTTGTTCTTACATCGGACGATATTTTGGCCAAGGGTGGTTTTATTTTCTTTGTAAATTTTCTTTTTATTGCAAAAAAAAAACATTTGTCCCTTTAATTGTTTTTACCAGTGTATTTTTTATGATTTATGTATATATACTATTTTATTAGAATGAATTTATCTTTTTTGAAAATTAATGCACGTGAATTCTAAAACTTCCTTAAGAGCATCGTTTTGTTTCTCTTTAAAAATATTTTAATATGTTTTGTTTTTCCTTAATAACGTTTTAATATGTTCTTTTCGCAACAATTATTGTGCTATATTGTGACATATAAATTACATATAAGTATCAAATTTTCTATTAAAATTTTCTTAAGAAAATCTGTTCAGTTCTCTATTTTTGATTTTCAGTTTTAAATTAGAGTAAATTAAGATTATATTTATTACTACATCTGAAGTTGTATTTCAGCTGTGGTCTACACGCACACATAACAGTTTTAAAAAACCATCTTAGCATATATTTTTAGGAAACTTGGTATATAGTTTCCAACATGAGAAAGATAACTCGATAAATCATATTCACAAGGTTTATCAAAAAATATCATATATTTTTATTTAAAAAGTCCTATTTTCAAAGAAGGATAAATGGATGTAAGTGAAGGACAGCGCTTTCATTCTAAGTTCCCAAACCTTTTTTTTTTTTTTTTTTTTGTCTTTTAGACCCCTTACTATGTTTTTCAGGGTAGACCCCTTCTAAGATAATATTAAATTTTTGCAAATTTATCAACTTAGATACCTTTTTGACAGCTGGTACTACTACTTATTTTAAAAGAATTAAATTTCTAGCAGTAGTAGAGTATAGCGTTTAAAACTTAAGAAGCGCATGTTAATGAATTAAATTAAAATTAAATTAATACATAAAATAACTAAATAAGAAAAAAATGCCTTTATTGAGAGGGGTGAATTTTGGCTTCAATAACAAATTTTCAACATTTTATGTGAATTTAGTCATGTTTAACTCTAAATCTCCTTTGTTAGTAAGTGTGTCCAATTTTTTTTTTCTTCCCTTCTTTCTTGTGCTTTCTTTCATTGGGGACTATTCTGATCAGTTGCTATTGTATTGTAACATTTTTTTTTCAAAGTGACTACATAAATTCATTGTCTACAATGGTATTACTATAAAAAACAGAATCTCTCAAACCTAGTTTCAAAATCTTAGTAAAGGACATTTAAATGTTGAAAGTAGATTAAAATATCCTGATAATTGTCTATGACAAATTAAGAAAATTCGCGACATCCAATATTATAGTTCTTTAGCTTAATTCTGGAAAGAATACTGAAATGGTCCTTGTCTTAGTAAAATTTATGCTGTTACCTATAGTAACCACAAATTAACCTCACTAAATTTAGTAAATACATCAAGTTAAATTGGTAAAATCTGGCTTCCACACATTACATCAATTTTTTTTCAAAGATTAAAGTCGCAAGCTGGTTTAATGAGAGCCACTATCATCGACCTCCATTTACACCTCATAGACCCCCAAATTATTTTTTCGTTTGCTTGGACTCCTTGCAGGTCGTCATAGACCCCTAGGGGTCTATATAGACCACTTTGGGAATCACTGTTCTAGAACAATCAAATCATCTTTCTATCCAAGAAAATGGCCAAAATGCGGAATATCTTTGTTTCCAAATTTAAAATAATAATGTATTTATGCATAAATAATGGAAAATCCTTTAAGTAAAACTTTTTGAAGAAGATATAATTTTAAATATTCCGTTTTTCAAATACATATGTTACCGTTAAATTGTGAAATGCGTTACTTCATAGAATAACTAAGTATTTCATACAATAACTAAGTATTTCATGAAATAACTAGACAAGTCAGTTAAAGTATAAAAAATTATTGAATTCTACGATTTCACTAGGTGTTCTATATAGAATAAGGATTACTTGATCGTTAAAGTATGAAATACGACACTCCAAAGTTCTTTGAACCAGTCCTAGCTGCTTTAGGAAGGATTTTTCAGCTTAGAAACTAGAGATGGCCGAATAAAACAATTGTACTCTTGATATCAATTCAGTATATGTCAGCGAGAATTAATTTCCATTGAAGAAGTTCCAAATATGGACACAACGCTTCGATCTGTTGCAACAGCTCAAAGTTGCGATACTGAACAAAATTTAAAAAGCGTTCGTGTAAAAAAAAAATGTTAATAGTAAAAAGTAAGCCTGTTTCAAAAATAATAAACAGTGCAATCCAAAGTGTTATCACAGTAATCCTTGTTCTAATAAATAATGCAGAGAAAATCAAAGTTATCTCAAAAAATTTAAATTAATATTCTCTTGCATTTTTGTATTAAAAAGTTAACTCAATGTTTTTATGAAGCAACAGTTTTCCTTCCCAGCATGTATTTTTGTTGATAATATTTAAGGTATCCGACTACGTTCGGAACCGTGATTTTACAATAGTGTATAAATGGATAATATTTATGATATTTAGTGTCACTTAGATTAGAATATATATATAAAATTGTTTGAAGAATATTATTACAGTAAAAAATTATTTAAGTACCAAATTTTGACAAAAAATGAACACTGAATGACCCATTTTCAAAACATTCTCCTTTTATGAAAAATACTTCTATTATAATATTTTCCCTGTATATAGCTCAGACCTCTGTACAGAGGCTCAACTAGAACTTTTGAAATATATAACTTAGAAGTGGGTTTATCCATGTTTTACGACAACAAAGGGGAGAAATTTTAAGAAAAAAGCGCCGATAATTATTTCAAATGGTTGTAACTCTGAAAATAATGTGAATTTTTCAAAACTCATAATGGAGCCTTTGTATAGAGATCTGAGCTAAATACAGACGAAATATTATTATAATAGAAGCATTTTTCACAAAAGGAGAACATTTTGAAAAAAAGGTTATTCTAAGTTAATTTTTTGCCGAGATATTGTA
>BMAV01006185.1:33154-47523 GCA_019973955.1 Trichonephila inaurata madagascariensis | reverse complement strand
GGGGATAGACCCGTTACAGACATTCTTATCCCTTTAAGACCCGAAATATTTTTATCTTTAAATATTACATTCTTCTGGTTATTGACGGTATACTTGCCCAAATGACACTGGAAAAAATAATAAACAAATTCTCCACCCCCCCCCCCCCCCTTCGGAACGTGGAGTGTTCCAGCACGGAAGTGTGGGCTAAGTCCGAAAGGGATACAGCGTTCATGTCAAATACTCTGTGAACGGTAATCCGTAACAAATAAATGTGCGTGATTCCCAATTTCACAAACTTAGTCACAAATCAACTTGACGGATTGCCGTCTTTCGTCTAACTGATCATTGATGATGTATAGTGGTAGGCCCAGATCCGGACAATGGCCATGACATTATAATTGAATCTTGCCACTGTTACCAATTGGCAAATAGTTCCACATCCCCAGTTTTTCTGAGAATATGTCTGAAAATTTTCATTTGACTGTACGGATCACGATCTTATTGAAGCCAAGTCCAGAACGAGACGAAGCCTCCTTTGAAGCCAAGGCCCCTGCTTTAAAATATCCCTTCTCATTTAAATAAGGTTGCAATTTCCTCCAGCTAAATATCATTCTTATATTTTCAGTAGCTCGAAAGTTTCTAATGAACTTTCATAGATTCACTCTGCATTCCTCAATGATTTTCAGCACTCAAAATCAATCATAAAATTGAGTTACTATGGAATACTCTGCTGGATAATATATTGAATTCATTTTTTCCATATTTTATTAATAAATGTCTCATAAATATATTAGGTTGTCAAGTATGAAATGGAGCAAAAAATGCACATAATTGAATTCGATTTTTTTCCACAATAAAAACTAAGGTTTTAAGATGATGTGTTAATTTTTTTTTTCAAACTGAAATATGCTTTAAAAAGAGGAAAAGATGTACCTTTCACACGAAAAACAAATTATGCCAAAATACGGCGTCTAAATGAGTGCAATTGAAATACATAACGTGAACTTTGCTCCATTTCATACTTGACAACCTAATGTGTACAAGTTTGAACTACAATTCTTAGAACTTGCGTTTCATGAAAAAAAGTAAGAAGTTAGTAAAAAAGCAATAAAGTATTGAAATGGCTTGAGTTGAAATGAGAGTCTAGTCTCTATTATTACGGAAAAATAATCCTAACTATCAACCAAGATTTTTCAACCAGATGTTTTTGTTGATATTTATATACTGAGAGATATAAAAGCGACTCACTCATCACGTACCTCCAGAACTATTATACATCTACAGACTTGAAATTTGATAGGGATGTTCGTTTCATAGAGTGGAAATCCGCTAAAACATCGCGCGATTTAGCGAAAATCGACCCCCAAAGGGCGTTGCGATGGCTTAAGGAGAGTTACAGATAAAATTTCCTATTTTTGAACTATTAACTCGATGTTTGTCGGGCATGATCCTTTCATGGTGTAGAGATACTCTACAAAAGGGATTTTACAAAAATTGAGCCCCAAGGGGTGTTGCAAAGGTTTAACCTGTGTTATAGATAAATTTTTCTGCTTTTAACTGTTAGACCTAGACTTCAAATTTAGAAGGCACGTTCCTTTCTTGAAATAGAGATCCGGTACAAAAGGATTTTTGCGAAAACAGGCCCCCGATCGGGGTTACGATAGATAAAAGTTCATGTTTTTCAACTGTTAAACCAACATACGTGAAATTTGGTAAGCATGTTTATTATGTTGAATAGAGATCCGCTAAGAACAGATTTTACGAAAGTTGACTCCTTACGACCTCCGTAACCGAAGATTGCAAGGCTTATTGGTTAAAAAAAAATTAAATTTTTTGAACTGTTAGATTTAAACATGAAACTTGGCAAACATGTTTGTTTTGTTAAGTAAAAATTCACTAAAAAGGGGCTTAGCGAAAATCACTTTGGGGGAGGTGGTTACGGAAGAGTAAGAGATAATTCTCTTCAGTTTTAGAAATTATTACTAACAAGCCCTATCCTTTATTTTAAATCAAGAAATTAGAGTTATAAGAATGTTTTTTTAATACAATTGAAATTTTAATGCTAGAACTTATATACTAATAATTTATAAATACATAAACAGTTTACATTCATACAACATAATGAAATAGCAAACGAAGCGGGTGGGTAACGGTTAGTTAGATATAAATGATGAAACTCCGAACTAATACATTTTGCTTTGAGCATAACTTTCTAGTGTAAGAAATTAAATGCTGAAATAAAATATTAAGATAACATGAGAAGAATGTGAAAAAGTTAATGTAAATATATTCTTTACCATGTCCAATCAAGAAACTCCAAAACACCCAGAAATATCTCGAAAGCAGAGAGATTTGATTGTGTTTCCAACCATTAACAGATACATTGTAAATCAGAGCTGCGACTAAAGCAACGCCAATAATCGTCATCAAAAGTGATAGCCAAACCTAAAAATATAATTACAATAGTTATACTAATGCCCGTTAGTTTCTTTCAAATACAACCACTGACAATAAAGTTTAGTGGATGAAGTCAGAATGACCAATCTAACAACACTGGCGGAACAAAACTCTGCACATCTATAGTGACAGGTGTTGACCATCTGCCTCCGCCGTTGTTCAGTTGAGCGCCGTTTATGTTCCATGTAAGACTTGTTTTACGAAGTGCTTGTTCAGTGCGTTGGTTCTTAACTAAGAACAGAAAAATGAACGATCAAAAGATCAATTTAAAGTTTTGTTTTAAGCTTGGAAAGACACCGACAGAAACTTATTAGATGCTGGTATGTATTTATGAAGATTAATCAAGGTTAATGAAGTGTGTATACGTGTGGTTCACCCGTTTTCGAAAAGGCCGGGAAAGTGTTTCTGACATCCCCCGTACCAAAAGACCAGTGACCTCCGTCAGTGACGAAAACATTGAGAAAGTGAGTAAATTAATCACGAAAGATCGTCGATTAACTGTGCGCATGGTAGCTGGATGATGAATGCTGCAAGGTCCATTAAAATTGTGACCCGTTTCATGAAACGTCTAAGCAGGGTACGACCTCAATATGCACAACAAGGTTCATGGTTTTTTGTTCACGACAATTCTCATCCTCACACAGCCAATATTGTCAAATAGTTCCTGGTAAAAAAGGGAGGGGAGGATGCAAATTGAACCACCATACTCCCCAGATCTCAATCCTCCAGACTTCTCCCTATTCCCGCGACTCAAGCTCGCTCTGAAAGAAAAAGATTTGACGATATTCCTGACATCCAACGAAACGTGACGAGGCTTTTGAACTCCACCCCTAAAGAAGACTTCTTGCAAAGTTTGCAGGACATGTATAGCAGATCTCAGTGGTGCATAGTTATGGAAGGTGACTATTTCGAAGGACAGTAAAGTAACTTTCATTAATATTTTATCTACGTTAATGTTACAGGACTATTTACCGAACTTTATTGTCAGAGGCTGTATTTAAAACATGCTCAGTTCAAAGTGTAATCACCTTTACTTTAAAATAATTTTTAAATATCCTACCTTCCAAGTGAATACTTTGGCATAGAGAAACATATTTCTGTCTGAAGATACTATACCAGTTATGATGCCTAGCTTTGAGAATTCTAAGCAATTGGTGAATTCTGCTACAGCTGCTCTTTGCTCGGAAGCTACGAAAGGACCAGCTATATCAACCTCCTAAAAGTAAACATTGTTAAAAAAAAAAAGCGTACACTAATATATTACATCGTTTTTCAATCTTCAAGAGTTTTATTCTGATTTCACTTTCATGTGAATTTCAGTTTTTATTAATATTCAAATCAAGAATAGGTCTAGTTTTCTACATCTTCTTTTACACTGTTGTGTTGAAAAAAAGCATTTTCCCAAAATTTTATTCTTATGATTATATATCTAAGATATTTCAAAATTTAAATCACAACAATTTAATACAGTAATAAGTATAAACTAAAATAATGTACATAAAAAATTTATAATAAAACAGATATAAATGGTAAAAATATGGGTTGTAAATTTAATTTTGAGGAATTTAAATTTAATCTTAATGCTTTAATGTTAAGAATTTAATCTTAAATTTAAATGTTAATCAGTATTGTTTCAGATAGATTTAATGTTTTTTATTTAGATCATTGAAAGAGTGAGTGAATGGTGAGTGACATATGGTTTACTGGCACAAGAGCCGACTTCAGCCATACTACGCCAAACATTTGCTTAAAATACCATAAAACATATTCAAAACATCATAACATTGGTATGTTTTAAAAGTAGTTTATTAAAATCGTGTTAAAAATTCATGTATTAATGCTACACTATTAAGATGCAAGAAAATTAATAATAAAGTGAAAATAAAACATGGAAAATCACGTTAAGGCTATTTTCGGTTAATGTTAAAGAATAGGACCCGAATTTGGAACATTTTTTCCGATACAAAAGAAATGAAAAATTAATATGATATTCTGGCTTCACTATCCTAGTATCCTAGCAGCATTTTTTATCATACTTCCCTTTTTTAAACCGAGTTGATTCATTTTTTCTGGTATAAAATGCGTTTCGCATTTTTTATACTACACCGTAATGTTAAATGGGCTTTGCCTTCACGTATTAAAACAAAAAAGAAAATATTCACGTAATATTTTGAAATTTTTAAAAATACTGTATTGTTAACAGAGGTACGAGTTATAATATTGCCAATTTCCAAGGAAACTGGGTCATATTTTTCTGTCAGAAAATGTGCTTCGCATTTAGTTCGAGCTCTCGTACTTTTAACGAAGACAGCCTTAAATCGAAACAGACTATGTACATAAAGATTGAAAACATGTACTTTGAATTATTTTTTCTAATTCCTGGTCGGTGTCATGTAATGCATGAAACAAGATTTTATATGCCAATCCATTAATGATTTGTCTATATCAGTGGTTCTTAAACTGTAGTCCGCGGACTTTCAAGGGTCCCCATTACCTTTTTAGGGAGTCCGCTAAAGTCTCTCATTTAATTTTAAGATTTCTCACTTTTACAGACTCTGCAAGGACTCATGCAAAAATTGAAGGGTGTGCCATCCTACACTAAATCACTAAATTGCCCCCAATGAAGAGAAAAAAGAAGTGCTAAAAAAGTTAGGATTATTGGGGAACCTTTAAATCACTCAGCCATATTTTAGGAGTCAGGGTGAGGTGTGTTCAAGATCTTGAGGTTCTGCGATGTCAGGATGATACATAAAGAGGGGCCACGGTGATCGAAAGTTTAAGAACCACTGGTCTACATCATAGAGAATCATATCCTCATCTTCTGACGTGTAGGGAACAAAATCTTTTTTCAGCTTATATGTTGTCATTTTAATTTCGATTTCACAGGCTTTGGTTCTTTTGTACGCTTTCTCTTATTTTTTGTATTTTGTTTTAAAGTTTTGAAGCTTTAGATGCAACAGAGGGTTGACTATTGGAATAGTATTAAGGCAGTATCAAGTAAGAGAACTGAGGACTGAATTTCAATTGATGGTGCAGAAAATTTCTCAGAAGTTGAGGTAAATAAGAGAGCTTCGGTTGGTAAAGATGAGACCGAAGTATGTACATTATTATCAGAAGAAATAGTAGAAGTAGAAATGGTAATAGATGGCTTGAGATTCACATGGTATGGTAGGTACTTCAGTAGATGTGCTTGAGTTAATGAGGATGTGAAGACTACAGTAGTTGAAGATGATGTACTCTCTTGGACTTGAAACAGTGCAGAGGATTCGGAATGTATACTTATTTTACAGTTTAAATACCCAGCTTTAATACTTTTGGGTAGTGCAGGGCTACTGAAAGTTAAAATTAAATGCTTAGTTGGTATAGTTGTTGTATCCTTTTTAATTACTATTCTTCTAACTTGAATCCCACCCTGCTTAGAGAACCCATTGAGAATTTCTGCTTCAGAAGTGTATAATAGGTCTGGTTCAGAAATGACAACACGGCAAGAATTAAGTCGTTTGTGTGGGCTTATAAACGGAGAATTGAGAAAAGATTTTGCATGTCAAAATGACTTTGTTTGTAGAGTTGAGTTTGTTTCAATAAATAGATCCCCGGAACGCAATCGCTTTACGAATTTCGGTTCACCACCTATTCCAATGAGGGCTTTATGAAAGGCAAATGGCAATTTATTTGACATTTCATTGTTTGGAAGTGAAATTGTTAAGAATCTGGTATTTTTTGAAATATCATCAATGTTTCAAGTGGGTAAAGCAAGGCCTTTAGCCGGGCACAGCATATTTGGATCTATAAGCGTGAAATAAACTTCATCCTGGCGTGCCTCCACCCACCACGGAGTCCAACAAGGGAGGCAGTGTGTCTGTCAACTGACAATAGTCAGACTTGGCACTTACCTGGAGTACACCCAAAATATAGCACTACAGCTTCAGGATGTGGATCCGGTGGGTAAACCCGACAACTCTTATCTGCAGCACTAGCCCTACAGAAATGTCTCTCCGACAATTCCAACGAGACTTATCATCAGCCAATTGATAGGAGAGGGCGCTCACTCCTGCCTCCTGTCTACAGCGAAGAGTGGGCCAAAGGGAATGCAGATGGAATCCCCAGGGCACTATTTTCCTCCTTAAGGGAATCCACCCACGGCAAATACGCGGGTTGGTGATCCAGCGTTGTTAACACGAACAAATATAAAAAATGAAATATCGAAAAAAATAAGAGGAATAAATTATTGCATAACAAGTCGAAATCAAGTTAAGGTATAACAAAAGAAAAACTAAATTATGTTATTTACAATGAAAAATAATCCTATCAAAACATAGATTTGTATTTGTTTTATTTAAAAGATGCAACTGTGGCCTGGGCGGGAAAAGGGGAAAAAAAGGAAACAGGATAACAAGGAGGGCCGAAAATAGAGAAGGATCACTAGGATATCCCGGGGTCGTAAAACCCGTGTTTACCAAAGACAGTAAATCCCATGAGAAAAGGAAAAGATCACTAGAGCACATCGGGATTGTGACACCTGTACTCATCTAAAGAAAATGAGTCGCTTGATCGGATCGATGAAAGGAAATGAACCCAAAAACAAGCTTACTTAACATGATGCATATAGGTAAAAAATATATTTTGTCCAGTAATGTTACAAGCGTTTTGTTATTGTGATTAAAAATTTTCTTGTGAAATTCATTTCTAATTACGTAAGTCTAGTAATGTATTATTGTAAAATTCTAGTAATTCTAGTAATTTCTAGTAATGTAAAACAATTGCATTGCGTTATCGTATTTTTGATACTCTACCGTTCAAGTTGAAGAAAAAATTTCGAAGAAATGTTATATAATTTTGCTATGCGATCACATGCAATGTAATTCCATTTTGCTGTAGAATCAGAGCAATGAAAAAAAGAAAAAAAAAGAATTAAAAAAAGAATAAATTTTACTTTCGTTCGTAGAGAAATTTAGAAAAAGAATCTCTCTAAAAGTTATTACTATATTTTAAAAACAGTTTTCTTTTACGTTTCACATAAAAGTAAGTTATAATATTTTTATTTTTCAATAATTTAAAAAAATATTTAATCTACATAAAGAATATTTCCTGTATAAAGCTTTATTTATAAATAACATTGTCAAATATACGCTCCGCTGCATATATTAAAAATGTCACATATAGAATTTAGATTTAAATATGTTACAAATAGTTTCTTAACTAATAATTTTTTAAAAGATATAAATTATTTTTAAATTATCTGAGATGGACCTTCTTATGCAGAGCTCCAAGCATTCCACTGTATGAACCATCTGTCTGAAGTGCACCAAATTGATGATCTACTTGGGAATGTATTTCGAATCTATAAAGAATATTTGTCCTTCAGTTACTTTAGAAATTCAAAATGCATGAAATAATGGCAATTTTTATGAGAATAAAATATTAATATTTAGGGAAAAATCAGACAAAGTGAAAAAATTAGTTATTTAAAATATATGAAAAATCTCCCAAAATGTCGAGTTTCTAATTGTTTAATGATTTATTTTACTATAAGACCTAATGAGGACAAATATAATAAGCTATGGCTACTATGTTTTTACTTTTATAATAGAGTATGAAAATAAGATTTGCAATTACATAAGTAAAGCAATTTTAAAAAATCCAAAGTAGTAGCCTTTAAGAATCGTTTATTTCAACTTAAATTATAATACTAATTTATAACCATCTTGTTTCAAAAGAGCTTAACTTTAAATGTTTCTAAACAAATGTTATTTTAAAAAAATTCACTAAAAATCAAAAGAGAAAGCAAATTTTCAAAATAACTTGAATAGAGGATTTTTCATTTAATTTTAAAAATAAATAAGAGACCACATTTATAAAAAAAACAACCAAGGAAAGAACTATTTTAACTAAAAACAAAATTATTTACTTAAATTGTTCCCCATTTTAAACTAAACAAGATTTGAATAAAAGATTCCTAAAAATTTAAGTTACCACCAAATTATTTCTATCAAACTTAAGTACAAGTTCTAAAAAAATCGTAATTATACCAAAATGGAGGTAAATCTAAAAGATCATTATTTTAAAACTTTAAGGGTATTTTCAACGTGTTCTTTAAAATATGATAAGGAAAAAAATTCAACTAAACTCGCATTTAAATCACAGATATTTTTAACTATCATGAATTGTAATATGTAACTTTTGTTGGCCTACTAATTTCTATCTTTTGTTTTTTAATAAGTATAATCTAAGTAACCCTTTAAATCAGTTTAACCATTGAATTTTTTTAATAAGTTTCCGAATTAATACAAATTTAAAAATATTTATTGGAAATTTTAGTAACACATTCTTTCTTCAAATGTATTTAAATATATACTTTATTGTTTAATAATAATTTAACGTGTATTAAATCGTTTGAAATTTTTCTTACCTTCAATATTTTTTTTCCATAAATACATAAATACATGTTCACTGTTTTTAAAATTGTTTTTAGGGTATTGTACATTTCCAGGGTTATTCTACATTTAATACCTTATACAAACATATATGCTATCAAAATCATAATTCACTTACTGGTAATTTAGAGAATAGCTCAAAGCCTCAAAAACATCTTTCAGTACCCCATAAAGAATTGTCTTATTTCCAACAGGAATATCCATAGCCCAAGGAGGCCACTGAAATTGGTTTGAAATGCAAGATAATTATTCAATAATTTTTCGATGTTTCATTTGAGCAAGGAAATGCTGTCATATTTCTTAAAAAGTCATTTTACTTACTTCTGTATATCGGACTTTATATGTTGGTCTCTGCATATCCTACGAAAATAAAGAAAGCTTTGGTATAATATGAAAATTAAACTTATTTCTGTTAAAGTCAGAATATTGCGCAGGAAATGCAGTTTACGTCTTTATTTTAAGAAAATTAAGTTACTTTTAAGTAACTTCTATACATTTTGACACACAGTAATAAACTAATATTTTAATAGCCCTGTTTCTTAACAATTAGCATCTACAAAAAATTTTAAATATTTAATTATTCCTCCTTAAATTTTTTTAATTTAGTTCTTTTTGTTGAGTAAGAAAATTTAAAATAGAAACAGAAAACTTTTGTCTGTAATAATATTTCTGAAATCTTTCACATGTAGACACTGCTAAAAAATGAGGGTAGCACATAGCTTTAAAGAAATTACACAAATATTTTTACTGATAACTAACGCAAAACGAAACATCCATGGTCTTAAGTGTAGCACAAAAATAAAAAACCCTATATGCATACCAACATTCATGACTCAAAAAACCACAAAAAGAAATACGTGCAAAAATCAATAGTTTCTAAAAATTTCTTTTTTCACTGGCTTAGTCCTAAGACACAATTGTTTTGTTTTGAGAAAAGATGGATTCAAAATGGTATACGGCTTGGCGAATAATCATGAATCTCGTATCTGATCATACACAAAGAAACGTAGTGGACTCTTTTGGAGTTGGCTGAAGTATAATTGGAAAATAGTGGAACTGATTTCAAGAAATGACCAGGTCAGATGTCGACCAGGACAACGTCGCTCACATGCTATTACAGCAACTGTTGGCTGGTATTTTCCTATCAACAGTTCGTTAAGACAAAACAGTCAATGCTACTCGACTACAAAGACAGTCACTTCTAGCAACAAGATGGAAAGTGTTGTGACATCTCTCGCGTTCTTCTTCTAACATAACTCCTACGTTCTTTGACGGCCACGATTAAGCAAAACTTTTCCAACCCAATACCAAGAAGAAAAACAAAGCAAAAATGCAAATAAGATATACTTTAAAAGGATAGAAGGTTTAGTGAGAGAGGTGGCAATCTTAGAGAAAGCTTAGTTCGGAACAGTTCGGAACAAATGTTTGGACGGCCTACTCACAAGGAAGAAGGAAACGCCCACCTTCGATAATAATATTTATAAGAAAGAGTAATTGTACATGAGTACACCTATTTACAAGAAGCAGAATAGATGAGTCTTCAACCAAGGTAGGAGGGTTACTTTCTAAGTGATATTATAATATAGAAAGCTAGATTAGGCAGATAATTAACTATACTTAGGATAAGTGATCTAGTTGTGCGATCTGACTTAAATATTCAGTCTAATTAGTGGCTTATTCTCACTTAAAGAAAGTTGTTCATTAGATATAAGTAATTTAAGTTATTCTTAATAAAAAAGCTGTATTAAGAAATATAAAATGTCTCATCCTTTAGATAATCCCACACCTCTAGCTTACGCGGATCCAACACGTCATAGCTATCGCAGGATGGCTATGTCACAATGTTGAACCAATCGTCTGAAATAACCCTCATTATGTTTGTAGGTCAATGGTGTGTATTCAAGATAATCTGCGGGTCAAGGAAAGTGAGCTGCTTTGGAATGGATGCATTGTGGTTGGAATCTTGTATTGTTTACCGATGAGACCCAATATAATTTGGAATGTGTCACTCGACGAGTTCTGGTATAGGGGGATAAGGTACTTGAAATAATGCTACGCTAATTCACGAAGGATGGGTTAATTGTATCGGTTGAAATCAGTTGTTGAAAACACGGATCTGCATGTAATTCGGAAAGACACGGCTCCAAAGACTGAAAAGATACTGAGACCTCACTTCAACCATTTGCGGTTCCCTTCTTTAAAAGCATGGTAATGCTAGATCTCATGCAGTTCAACTTGTGGAGAACATTCACGAAGATGAAAAAAAATGAAGCATACGGAGAGTCCAACTCGCTATTCTGATCTAAATCTGGAGAAAAAATGAGACTTTAAATCATTTTTAAAAACCAAATGTTGCATTTGTATCTGTACTAAGAATTTAGTTATAGTTAAAGAAACATAATTTCGAGCACTTAAGTTGACAGAAATATTGCTTTCAAATAAGCAACAAGAAAAATCTGCGTGAAGAAAAAATGTTAAAAACTTTTCTACGAAATAATAAATTATTATTTTTAAAAAATTATCAGATATATTTGTATTAAATATGATGTCCATTGAAAAGCAATAATAATAATAATAATTTAAAATTATATTTTGTATTTTATTTATTAAATATTGTTATTTTCTTCTAATTTTATTGTAAATTACGCATTCTTTTCATTACAGCGTTTAGAAAAATAAACCCAACAGAGCTTCTCTAAGTAAATGTATTTGCGAGATTGTTATTTTTTGGGTATTTCCAAACAGAAGATTGAATTGTAATATTATATAAATGAAAAGCGCGGAAATATGCAGCTACGCTGTAAATCAATGCTCGTTCCCTTTAAAAAACTTCGAGTATTCTTATTGTGTTTCTGATTCTCTTCTTGTGAAGAGGGTACAGTACACCCTAACTCTCGAGGTATTTTTTTAAAAAAATGAAAATACTCAGAGTAAATTAATCTTCAATGTATTTTTTTTTCGATCCCTCTGCATTTATCAAATAAGGAATTCAACTCTCTAAAATTTGAAAAGGTCATGATAAATATACCAAATTTTTTACACTTTTATTAAAATGCTTATCTCAGATAAAAAAATCTAAATTTATTTTAAGTACACTTCATTGAATTGCAATAGAAAATTATAATGTAGGAAATACTCTATTATTGTGTGCGCTGGCTTTTCGAAGGAAGTCCGCCTGCAAGATTTTGAAATTCGAGGGATCATGTATCAAAATATCTGGAAGAAAACAATGAACTACCCAGTGAGTGTTTGCTATGTAAGAATAAAGATTGGTTTTGGGATTCAACTTTTTTGATGCCGATTCTATGGGACAAAATTTTCTTACCGATACCATTGAATACTTAAGATTACAAACAAGAAAAAAAATGTACTTTTCCTATCCTAATTGATCATATAACATCATTTGTGAACAAACTTTTGCTTTTTTATGTCTCGATTTTGAAAAAAAAAAAGATTAAAACATTTCACTTTATTGCAGGAACTACCTACCAAAGTTAATAATGCTCTGAGCTATGACATATTTAAAATTTTAATATCCATTTTGCAAGATTCATTCAGTGCTAGGTTTGATGATTTTCAAGATGATAAAAAAAAAAAAAAAAATGCTGATCCTTACATAACTCATTTTTCATAATTTCTCTGCAAAACGTTAATCGTAAGCAGAAAATCAAATATATATGGAACTTATTTCAATTACAAGGAATCCAAATTGTGTTGGATTTTGGAAAGAAGAGAGAGAGTTGTATCAACAAGCAATTTCCCAAATTTACACGATTTGGCTGTCAGATATTATTGTAGGTTTGGATCAACATATTTATGAACAAATGTTATCTATTATGAACATAATAAAATCAAAACATCACTCAAAATTAACTGAAACTTAAAACAACCTAAATTTTGGTGAATATTCATTAAAATTAATGTAAATGATTTAATCCAGCAAATGATCCTTTTAGCTAAGAAAATGAAGCCTTAAAAAATATTCATTGAGAAACCTATCTCAATAAAGAGTTAGTATAAAATGCGTGTGTTTTCCTACATCTAAACCTTTCAAAATTTAGCAATTCTTCCATAAAAAAGGAATAATTATGATGGATATAAAAGATAATAAATTCTGATATAATTGAAAATTTAAATTGCTGTTAAATATGTGAAAGATTTCACATGCTTTAAATATTAAGAGTTCCTAAAAGGCATGAATATAACAGGTTTACAAAAATAAATCGAATTTATTTTTAAAAATTGCTTATTTTCTGATACAGTATTCTACAAAAATTAAACAAGCAATCATCTGAGTAGTCAGTTTTTTTCGGGTGATAACACTTTTGCGCCCTCCTAAGCACGCCACGATTTTCAATTGAATATTCAAATACACAAATCTCAAAAACTGGAAAGTATTTAGAAAAAAAAAAGTGGACCTATATTTAATATTTAAGACTTAACTGCAACGATTCATTAATGTAGCAGGAAATGAGAGTCCATGTATTACGTTGAAATTTCTAATGTAATTTTTAAGACTCATTTTATGATACGACTACTACGGAAATTAATAGCAATATTTTTCCTTTTTCAGTATGTTATGTTTAATAACGCATAAGGTGCGTGTGTGATTTTTTTTTCGAATTCTTTTAAAACCAAACAGTCTAAATTTATTTTAGAATGAAATTTTTAATGAAAAGTATTAGACTTTATCTTAAGGCTCGATGTGCATATTTATAGAAAATCAATAGTTTAATCTATAACTAAAGTTATCCTTTGCTTTTCTATGAATTACTATTTCTATGAAAAATTCGTTAATCATGACATATCTTAAATCATTTTTTACAAGCTTTTATAATCTTCACCTGTATGTAATGGAATTTTTGAACTCGATTTTAACCCACTTTAAAAGGTCAGATTAATTCGAAATTTTACGCACTTGTTCAAGGATAGATGATAATATAATAATTTAATAATTTTGTTCCATTGTCCTGATCAGGATCATCAGGATTAACGATTTCTCATTTCCAGATTTGGTGACTAATTCCAGATTTAATCACTAAAAGATTAAGTTACAACCCTAAAGCGAAAACGCTCATGGTTAATACAAATAGTTATCTTTTTAGTAAAAAAAATATCATTATAACTCTTTACACCTTCTTCCGCATTAAATATTTTAAACTTAGCTCTTTCAGATTTCCTTAGCTGATCTTACATTTTGAAAACAAGGCCGCATCGACGCACTGATAGGATGCCAATGGGTATTAAAGATTCTAAAAAAATGACGCAATTAAGATTAATTCATCAATGAATAAATGACAGTTTAAAAAACTAAAAAAACACTCTTTTTTATATAGCTAATCGAACTACATTTTACTGCATTGTAGTACATTAAACTACGTTGTATTACATTTTTACACTAACTCTGCATTTTAGTGAGTGAATGAATATTAACGTCGCACTGTTCAGCTACACGAGGGCTTTTGGCGATGGACCACGTAATTTTGAACCATGGTC
>BMAV01006185.1:8275-23798 GCA_019973955.1 Trichonephila inaurata madagascariensis | reverse complement strand
TTCACGGTTATCGGCTTTCAGAGAATTCCCCCTTTCTCTTTCTGGAAGAGTTCAACTCATTATTTACAGAAATGAAGGAAAATAAATGCCTTGCTTTTTCGACAAACTAAGATTGAAAAAACATCTTTGGTTTCAGGACTTTTTTTCTAAAGAAGAAAGAAAATTAATAACTTTACTCCCGGAAAAAATTTTTTGTTTTTTAAAATTTTTTTTTTTTTTTTTTTTTTTTGCATGATAAAGGCAACAATGCTGAAGAAATTCCCGCAATTTTGAAATAAAATACAATGAATAAAAACTGATGTAAAATATAATGTTGCTAAATTTTTCAAAAAAGTTTTTTTTAAAAAAAAAATTTAACGTAGAGAGCATTAAAAATATTTCTACTTATCATATTTGTACAAAGAACAAAATAAACGAAAAAATAAATTCGAATAAGTATGTGAATATAAAGTACATTTTTATTTGACTCAATTTTTAAAAATATTAGTTATTACCCGCCCGTTTCACTGGGTATTTCGCGTTGTTGTATTAATATGCTAATTATATATGATTGCTATCTGTCCTAGTATTAAGCGTTCGATTGTATTGAGAAACATTCTAATAACCCTCACTTCTTGATTTAAAAAGGACAGGAGTGGAATTTCTAAAATTGAAGTAGAATTATTTTTTATGCCCCCATAACACCCTTCCCCAAAGGGGATTTCCAAAAACCCATATTTAGTGGATCTCTACTCAATAAAATAATCATGTTTGCCAAACTTCAAGTCTAAGACTAATAGCTCAAAAACCGAAATTTTTTATCAATATACCCCCTGAGATTCACTTTCCGTAAGACTCCTTAGCATATTTCAACTCCATGAAAGGAAATGCTTGCTAAATTTCAAGTTTGTAAATCTAATAGAGTTTAGGACAGGGGTGGCGAACCTTTATGGATCAACGTGCCATTTTTTCTAAAGAAGTGTTTAACGAGTTAGGGACCTGCCGTCAAATAATTTTGACTTGTGATTATTAGGAAAATATAATAAAACTAAATACTAACACAAAACTCTATTTACTACGAAAAAATGACTTTTGCACTGTATAATAAATGTTTAAGTTATACGAGTAAATCAAATAAAAGTAACATTAGTGTGACTTCTGTTGAAATTGGATGACAACTTATATTAGGATTGTAAGATGTTACTTTTTGTAGAATACATGTTGAATTGTAGTCATCTGCCAAACGGTTTCTTGACAATTATTATTTTTGCTGTGGTTTACTTTTTTGACAAGAAGGTTTGTGGTTTGTTTCAAAATACCGTTTTACAGACAATGTTCTGCGTACCACACTATTCTAGAACGTAAAACACACACCGCTTTGTTGCCTTTACTAATAATCCCATGTTTCTCGGTCCAACAAATTTGAAATTCACTTACTATCGCACACTTTTTGTTTCTCTTGCTGAACTAGCCATGTTAAATAAGCTAAATTGTAAATATGACACAGATAAACTTTAAAATACAGTTGTATTAACCAAATTGACTATGCTATGCGTAGGCAAACTTAAAATCATAAGCAATTGTAGTCTACGACGTAACTAAGGCCCGCAACCTATTCGCATTTGTTCGTAATACTTCATAGTAAACTTTGATATTTTGAAATAAAATACAAAACTTTTTGATCACTGGCGTGCCAAAACTATTGTGTCGCGTGCCATCAATGGCACGCGTGCCACAGGTTCGCCATCCCTGGTTTAGGAGATATCGTGATGAGGGAATGAGTCGATTTTCTTCTTTATATGTATAGATAAAATGACACTCTGTTTTGGTGTATTATGGCAAGTAATATCGAGAAATGTTAAAGGAGTTAAAGCGATAATTACAGCACTGAAAAAAAAATCGCAGTAAACAAGTTCTATTTTTCTGCATTTTCTTATGAGATAAAATTTATTTTATTTTTCATAAACACTTCATTATTATTAAATTTTTATCTTTATTTTAATTTATTTTATTCGTTCCAAATTTATAATAATTACTTCATGTTTTTCTTTCTCTCTCGGCAAAACATTTCTTCCAAACAAATATTACTCTTTTTTTTCTGCGAGCTTAGATTTTATTTACCTGAACTTAGTTACTAATGAATTCTTTAGTATTTTCCAATCAATTTTCTGAAATGAACTGATACATATCCTATGACCTTGTGTAAAAGCTAGAAAGAATATATCTTGATTAATACCACAGATCCTGTTTTCAAGTTCATTAATTTATAGTCTATATGTGTATACAATCTGAGATATGGTCTGATTCATTTCTTTAAGTATATTCACCTTTCCCTAGACCTTGATATTGAAGGTCTGACAGATCTCTTATTGTCTGCAAGGTCACCAATTTAACATTCTCTTATCTTTTCTGATTGTGTGCTTAAATCTTCTGAAAACACAACAAAATAATTACTATTGTATTGTCATCTATCATATCTTGTAACTTTAATTCTTTTCACTATTCTTATATAATAGATGATTAAAAAAATGAGAAGTTTTTAATAATAACTAATAATTAAAGTCTCTTTATCAGTACAAAAAAAAATTTATTAGTATAGTTAACATTTTTTAATGATATTTATTGGGGAGAGGCAACAATAAAAAATAAACTGGGAGAACAATTTTAAAATAGCAAAAAGCTACTTTTCACAAATCGTTTCGGATACAAGACTAGAATAATCATAAATAAGAATTATCTAGATTCTAGAACAGGGGTGTCCAACACGCGGCCCGCTAGTACGTAAGTTGCGGCCCGCCGACTCTTTTTGAAAAATTTTTAAATATCAGGTTTTTAAAGTTTTTTCATTTTGAAATTTATTTGAGGGGAAATTTATATATATATTTATAAATCTACAATGTATTTTCCTGTTACCTGCTCTTGTTTTAAAATAAATCCTTTTTGATTATAGAAATGTCCTTTAGATTATATTTTATCAAACAGTTACATTTGATTTTACTATAGAAAATTACTTTTTTAATAAATTTCGAACTGCATTATGCATATCCTTTACTATGGATGGTACATGATTCGTGTGCATTTTTCCTCCTCCTTTTCTGTTGGGAGTATCCAAAAAGCAAGAGGCAGTCAGAGGTGTTTTTTCAAGTTTAAAAAAAATATTCAGGAAGGTTAAGACACACACAAAGGGCAATGTATAATTAATCGTTTACGAATGACAGCACTATCAAATTTCAACAATGAGTAACGAAAGATCAATTCAAAAGGAACACCGTAATTTTCAAGAAAATGGCAACTGTAATATCTTAAACATTATTGGATCATAGCTGCAATATTATATTATATTAACATTATTATATTATCTATGTCTGTATACATGAAAAATAATGAAAAGAATAGTAATAATTCATTCTGTTTTAAATTTTCACTCAATAAATGTTTTTTTTTGTTTCCAAATCTGATATAAAGGTATTTTTATGTGCGGCCCGCGAGATTATAAGGTTTACCCGAAGTGGCCCGCAAGGTCATTTGGGTTGGACACCCCTGATTTAGAAGATAAATCATTCTAGAGCGATGCGTCGACTTTTTTTAATTGTCTTGAGAAAAAACTAAACTTGTGAAGCAGCATTATTTAAAATTTCAGATTATCCACAAAAAATTACACAAAAGCAAGTTTAATGAAAAGTTATTAAATACAAATATATAATCAAACTTGAATAATTCGAAGCTGAAGGGACAAGAAGAAATTAGATTTATACAGAAATTTGAATAAACATATTTTTTCCTTAAGGAAAGAAGTTCTCTGGGATCAAAGATTTAACACACGTAAGTTTTATTTCACAAAATACATTGTATCATTGTATGAAAGAATAATTTTTAACAAAATCAAAAATATTTGTATTATGTATGGTAACAAAGGAAGGTCAGCACGCGACAGAAGACAGTAGAGAGCGGGCAACAATCTCAACCAAGGCCATTTAGAAAGACCAAGGTCATTCATCTTGAGTGATCTTGATTTCAGAATTTGAGGATTGCTCAACCCGGGAATCCCAAAAGCAGCTGTTCCTAAACTGTGGTCCGTGAACCCCCGAGGGTCCACGAAGGTCTCTCATCTAATGTTTTCCTTTTTTACACACTCTATTAGACCTCGGGGAAAAAATGAAAGATGTGTCGTCCCAGACAAAATCACTAAATTGTCTTCAATAAAAATAATTACTAGAACCTGCATTTCGATCAAGAATATTAATTCAGTTTTTTTAATGTTTGCAACTATATAGCCATTACTAAAGCACAATAATTTCAAAAAATATATAGTAGAAACACATGTGTGTACAAAGACATGACTTAACAGAGAGTATTAGGGCTTCCTGTTAAGTAAGGTTTGGGGCCCAAAATCAGATCTTCAAAGGATGGTAAAGCCATAACATCAGGCTTTGGAACCCCTAGAATTCTAGGCCCACATGCGATGCTGAGTAGTACGTTACGCCACTATGCAAAGATTAAGAAATGAATTCGCATAGCCCGCAAATACGAAAATGATTGCATCCACCTCGATTTCCAAATCGAAATGCGCCTACACAATTTTTTTTATTTATTTGAAACTAATATTTTGTAATATTTTATATACATATATATACTGAAGTGCCACTGAATTAGGGATACCTACCTAGTAACGAGTTGGACTTCCTCTGGCCTTGATAACAGCTGCCATACCACGAGGCATAGCTTCAATAAATATCTGGTAACATTCGATGGGAATTACTTGCCAAATATTGGCTAAAGCTGTCCATAATTCAACAAGGTTCGTTGGTGGGATGCGAGAGCCTTTCCTGCCTTGTTCCAAACATCCTAAAAATGCTCAATAGAATTTAATTCTGAGTTTTTAGGAGGACAATTTGTGACAGAAAATTCCAAAGGATGCTCACCCAACCAGCCAGTAGCTAATCGGCACCTGTGAGGGCTACAGTTGTGCTGCTGGAAAACTCCATTACCGTGCCGATAACAGAACAGCATAAACGGATGAAGGTGATCACTCAGTAGCGCTACTTACCGAATTGCATTGAGGGAGGTTGGTACAAGCACCAAAGATCCCAAAAAATGTCACGAAAAAACACCCCAGACCATGATTGAGCCACCATGCCCTTGTATAGTCCCAAACTGTCATGCAGAATCCAGGGATTCATGAGCCTGACGCCAAATTCTCAGCCTCCCGTTGGCGTTAAGTAGTCGAAAGCAAGACTCATAACTCCATGCTACTCATTTCCAGTCTTTCATACTCCAGTCTCTGTGATCTCTTGCCCAAGCAAGACGCGCAGCTCGATGGCGAGCATTGAGTAATGGTACTCTCGTTGGTCCATGGCTCCCGAAACCCATACGGTGAAGCGAGCGTTGCACAGTCCGTTTACTGACCGTACGACTGACACCGTCCTACAACTGGTAATTTGAGTTTCCCTGGCTACATACAATAAGACTGAGCCGTCTCTCACCGCACACTGTCAAGGTTAATTGTCCTCTGCACTTTGCCCTATCGCTAGCTTTTTGTTCGCCATCCATGTATTCTTAGTATACTCCTGACGATGTCAACCTTGAAAATGCTAGCTGTCTAATGATTTCGCACACCTGCGATTTGTTCTCGATCGAAGGCATCTGAATTAGGCAGTTTACCCATACTGGCAATTCCAACAACTAATTCAGAACAATGATAGTACGCGCTACATATGCAGTTACCAAAGCCCGTCTCACTTTCGCATAAATGATGCGCAGCACTACACAATTTGCTTAGTCCTTGCTATCCCAAATCCAGTGGTACTTCGGTGTATAATTAGATATTTACTGTTTTCTTAAAGGGGTAAAAAAAGAAAAGGAAGTGTTAAAAAAGTCTGTATATAAATAACAGCGGCAGTGTTAGACTATTGAGAAACCTTTAAATCACTCAGCTATGTGTCTGGAGTCAGGAGAGGGTCCGCAATGTCAAGCTGATACATAAAGGAGGGTCGCGGTTATTGAAAGTCTAAGATTCATTGCCCCATAAAGTGTAAAAGCAGTATTCCAGCTCTCCTCGTTTCTATTATCTTTAGAAACACTGTTAAAATAGTAATGCACGTCAGCTGGAAAGTTTTCAAGAAAAAATTTTATCGTGATTTTCTTAGAGAAATCTCGGGACTCAAATCTTCAGTTTCATGTTGCTGCTGCAAGTGGAGGGGAAGATGCCAGCTTAAGTTCTGTCTCCTTCATTTGATGGTGGCTCAAAATTATGGTTATGTCACCAATTGTCCTCGTGTTGCTTGTTGATTGATGTTTCAAATTAATCAGAGAACTTTACATACTGCTAAACTGAAGAAATTATATTTGATGTTAAAATAATACTTTAATAATTAAATTATGTTATTTAAAGTAAGCTTCAAAATTATCCCATTATTTCTTTATTGTTAAATCCCTCCAATTATTTCAGTGTTTCAGTCATTTCTGAAAGATATAGTATATGTATTAAAAATATAATGATAACTGATATTAACAAAAATTTAAGCAATATATATATATATATGTAATAATTCCCTCTAGCATCCTTTTAATTAACTCTTTTTAATAATATTCAAATAAGCTTTTAATTCTTAAGTTCAAAACTAACGTCCTTATCTTAATCGTAATTCCCCCTCAGGGGGATCACCTTCTTTAGGTGGGTACGGGTGTCACAATTCCGAGGTACCCTAGTGATCTTTTTCTTTTCCCAAGGGGCTTACTATCTTTGGTAAACACGGGTGTCATGACCCCGGGGTACCCCAGTGATCCTTCTCTATTTTCGACCCTCCATCTTGTCATCCAATTTCTTCTTTTCTTCTTTTCCCGTACAGACCACAGACCTATGAATGTTTGGCGCAGTATAGCCAAAACTGGCTCTTGCACCATAAAACACCAAACTCAACCCTTAATCGTAATTAACTAGTATTATTACCTCAGAAATCTCTTTCCAGCCCATTCTAACCAATCAGAACTCTTGTTAAAAATAGTCACGTGGTCTTCGCTTCCAGTATTAAAAGCACGAGTTTCATTGTGCTTGCTCTCTCTTTTTGTCTTTGTGTTCGTCATGCGAAATATGTCGCTTCTGTGATATGTCTCTGTTTTCGTGTTCTTACCAAATCGATGCGAAATATAAATAAATATATTTATATATTGTTTTACACTATGTAATGAGTGAATATGTTGTGCTGCCAAATATATAATTAGTGAAACATTCATAAACGTTAACACTTTTTAAAAAAAGTTACTTATTTTTGTAATTCAATGTTTTTTTGTATAAAAAAGAATGGTAATTATAGATAACTGTCAGCAAAAGAAATTCGTGCTAGAAATTTCTCTTGTTTATCTGACAAGGGGAGGGTGTGGCTAAGGAAATTCATTTGAGGATGAGACTTTGTGTAATAGTAGTACTCCTATAGGGTGTTCAACCCTCGATGTAATAGAGCCGAATAAGCAGTCAATTCGGAGAAAATTGCCTTCAAAATTCATACTCAGTTTTAATACAATTAAATTTCAATTAGCTCCAGCGATGCTGGTGATAGTGTACCTGCGTTTCATGCGGTCGGTCAGGGTTCGAGTCGCGTGATCGACTAGCTTTTTTTCCTTCAATTTACTTAATTATTTTAACTATTAAATAAATTTATAAATTTAATTCGCAATCATCTTAAATAATGTAACAAGTTTTCAAGTTTTTTGACAAAAAGTTTTTGTCAATACTTTTATCATTTTTTGGAGCTTTGAATGGCATCATTGCATACTGTAGAGATTATTCTAAATATACCAGATTGTTATAAATAAACTTTTTCAATAAACTGCTTCTTATACAGTGCAAACGGGTGAACAGAATGCAACAAAATTTTGTATATGGGCTATACACGAGATGCGCAAACGGAATTTCGATAGAAAAAAATTAGTTACAAAATATCTACCAAAGGGTGCCTATTCGGCAAAAACATGAAATTTAGCTCAATAAAAGACAAAAATGGAATACAGAAACAATATTAACAATCGAGAACAAGAATGATGAGTAATAAAATGCAAAACCGGGAAAAGCAGTCGGTTGTAGGAGAAAAATGTTGAGATTTGCATGCTTGGGAAGAAAAGGAAGCTTTATGCAAAACAAGTTAGTTTTTGTTAGTTTGTACCGATTTCCTCAAAGAAGAATAATAGCCCAAGAAGGAATGTTGCCGTAAATGCACACCATACAGTGACCTTTGGAGAATATACGCTAAATTCAGTGTGGATCCGTGGATTTTTCCTAGCCCAAATGTGGCAATTCTGTGTGTTGACTGTTCCATTAAAGTAGAAATGAGCTTCGTCATTCCCATGGCCATGACAGATCAATAGGCATTCTATTGAAAAACTAGCCTCGAATGAAATATTTTGTGGCTTGTCCCTCTCAAGCAGTTCTTGGGTTTGGCGAATTATGTATTGGAATTAGTGCATTATGTTTTCTGTGTACTTTTCAGACGGTGCTGTAAGAATAGCCTGACTGTCGAGAAACTGCATGCGCGCTACTGCCCCCAAACTCTGATATCTGTGATTGTGCGTCAACAGCTGTCTTGACACCATTAACAAGTACCGGTGTGATACGTTTACGGACTCTTTCAGGTTGAACTCCTAATTTTCCCGTCTCTTCGAATCTCTTAATCATGGCCAGGATACTTTTGGTAGACTTTGGTCCACACAGTAGATTCTTTACGACCAATTACAAGAATTGCGGCATAAGCATTCCCTTTATTTTCGTAAAACAGCTTCATTAATAACACACGTTCAACTTAAAGAGACCGCCATTAGTACAGCCGGAAACATCGACGTAAGCATGACAACGTCTATAAATTTTTTCAAATAACTCTTTATACAAAACTAACCTGTTTTGCATAAAGCTTCCTCTTCTTCCCAAGCATGCAAATCTCGACATTTATCTCCTACAACTGATAGTTTTTCCCGGTTTTGCATTTTATTACTCATCATCCTAGTTCTGGATTGTTAATCTTGTTTCTGTATTCCGTTTTGGTCGTTTATTGAGTTAAACTTCATATTTTTCACAAAATGGCGTCCTCTGGTGGATATTTTGGAACTAAACTTTTTTTTTATCTCGTGTATAGCCTATATACAAAATTTCATTGCATTCAGTTCACCCGTTTACGCTGTAGAAGGCCGTTTATAGGGGATGTTTAATTATAACCACCTGGTATATCTTAGATATATAATTTGTTACAGACTTAATATATTCACTAATTATTATTTATACAATTGCTTAAGTAATGTGTTCTGAATATATACATTTGTGTTCAAAATTAAGAGAATTTTCAGATTTTACCAATTATCTCTCTCTAGAACTACTCGACATATTTCAATGAAATTTGGTACGTACATAAAGCTTATACAATGCAAAAAAATAAATATTCAACTGGTATGATCGTGCATGATCGTACTTGATACTCATGGGAGTCGAAAGGTATGAAACAGCCGTTACAGAACAACAAAAGAAATTGGTTAATTGAAGGTATAGTCCCCTCTTACAGATGTATAAGCCTCGTACCGTGACTTTATATTGAAAATAAGGAAGTTTGGGAGTTCCTATGGCAATAGGTCCCACTTGTTCAGCAACTCGGTTTTCAAGCCTTGGGTGGTTCTCCGAAAAGGAGGGGGTGCGAGTTGCAATTGCCTTATATATATAGTCCCAGGCATGTTCTATACCATAGGTTCGCAACGTGGACTGATACGCCCCCTTGTGGGCTTTTGAAGCTTTCAGGTGAGCAGTAAAAGACCCAGAATAAGTTAGGGAGTTTTGAAATGGTATGGAGGGACATGAGAAGATTAACCAAATATAACCTAAAAAAAGACTAAAAAAACACGCTGATTATGTACTAACAAAAGTAAACTTTAATACTGATTACCTTATGTTGATTATATATATATATATATATGAATTTAAAATTGTATATTCATGGCAATAGCTATTTCATATTGGCATGTAAAAAAATTGGCGGCTTTAGAATAAAACTAAATTTAAAAAATATATTCTATTATAGTAATAGAATATTTTTTAAAAATTTCATTCGTGTTTTCAGCATGTATTATGTACGCTCTTATTTCTCTGGAGAGGGAGTTGGTGGTATCGAAATATTCACTAGAAAAGGGGGTGGCATTTCAAAAAAGGTTCGAAACCTATACTCTATACCGATGAAGTCTGGAGATCTAACTGGTCAATTAATTCGACGATTGTTCTCACTTTCCAGAAATTCATCGACCAGATGAGCTCTATGGGCCTCAAGTTGACATCCATTAAAATAAAATCAAGGTCAACTACAACCGTGAAAAGGTGAACATAAGGTTAAAAGACCTCAGCCCTATATTTCACAGCAGTCACAGTGTCTCTTGCAAAGACATAACGGAGTGTGCGGCTATCCAAAGTAATGCATGCCCAAACCATCAAGCTTCCGCTGCCATAACGGTCTATTTTTCGGGCATTGGAGGGCAGAGAGTGGGTTACTGGTTCTCTCCATTTCCTGATCTCTGCACCATTTTAAATGGACTCTCCTGTTTGCAGAACTGAGAGGGACGCAAACAGCAGGTCTTTTTACAAACAGCCCTCTTTCTTGAAGCTTTCTGGAAACGTCACCTTTGAAACTTGTGTCTGCATACAATTCACAAGAGAGCTGATATGCTGCAGCATCCTTGTTATGCCTCGCTATAATGGATAAATGGTGATCTTCTCTGTCCCTCGTAGCTCTTGGACTTGGCTTTCCCTCGGTGGATCTGGTATCCCGGAACTGTTTTTATAAGTTGAACACGACGCTGGGCTGGACGACGCTTACAAATCTCTTACAATCGCTTACAATTCTCTACAAATCTGAATTTGATACTGGCCTGCTTCTAGCCTTCCCACAATACGTCAGCTTATTCCCTCATTTAAACAATGGTGGTTACTCATTTTCATTATTTGAATTTTAATTTAACCGATTGCTGTAAGAAAGCCATCAAAAGATTCGACGAACTGTTCTGGCGAGCGAAATACAGATTTTGACACGTTCGTTTATAAATCCTGTTGTTCGACTAGCTCTGGCTACACATACGTATGGGGCAGTGGGTAGCCTAGTGGTTAGAGCACCGGACTCCGGACCGGAAGGCCTGGGTTCGATTAACGTACCGCCAAATACCCTCCGAGTACACACGGAGTACGTGCTGGTTAAATCAGTGGGTCCGAAAGTCTTGTGAGCTGAATCACGAGTGCAGGGAACTGGAGAAAATTTCCCTCCACTTCAGTTCCATGCCTAAATTGTGGTGTTGGAGATATATGGTGGCACCATCTATCGTAATGTTCTATCGTCCCTTCGGGAATTTCACCGAGCTAAATCGTACTGTCACCTGTATGGTGCTCAAGGCTATGGCCAACGACAGGCGTACATCTAGCCCATTGCCACGATGAATTTCGTGGACCTCGATCTGACTATGTCAGACAGGTGGCATGAACAACAACAACACACATACGTATACGCTTAAGCATTCGACACACACAAGATATGCATCTTTATTTCGAAGCGGTATTTTTACATTTCGTTCAAATCTTTTCATGAAATTTGACAAAATAAGCAAATTCTCTTAATTTTGAACACCAGTGTATCTAAGATGTATATAATTTGTTATAGATTTAACATATTCACTAATTATTATTTATTCCGTTGCTTAAGTACATTAAATGCATTATTTTAAAATACATTAAGACTTCACCTTCTTACAATTTTCATAACATATTAGTTGTCTTAAATTTAGCTGATATTTTCTTTTTCTTTGTATACAAACACAGTCTAAAGAATTTTAGATATCTCTGAATACCAGTCAAGGAATTTGAAAGCAATAACAAAAATAAGATGCAGCTTTATTTTTCTTAAATAGTTTCCAAAAAATTAGATAAAAAAAATTATGTAAACATTGATTATAAAGAATTTATCGAAAAAAAAATATGTGAGAAAAATATCTTGAAAAGAATGCGCTGATTGATTGATCATTGCCAATTAAGTTGTTGCCTTTTAAGACACCTCGTGCATTGTTATGAGTTTTGTTATTAGTATTTTTTTCCCTAACTGCGTGACTTGAGGTTAAATGTGATGAAAAGCTCAAGGTTGCTGTACTTAGTGTTTTTGCACCCCTGCAGCGGTTGACAATTGACCTTCTAACATATGTCATAAAGGGCAAGAGTAAAAATTATATATATGATTTTTTTTTCATTCACACTTTTTGTTTTGTATTCGATTTTCATATTCATCTCTGCCTTTTAAGATTTTTTTTTAAGTTTTTAGAATTTTTTAAATATGCACTTTTTAAAAGTTTTTGAACATGCGTAAAATTACTTCTTTTTGTAAATTTCAGTAAATTATTGTAAAAAATGAATTGAGGATCATATTTTTCCAAATTCATAAGAAAATATTTGATGTAAAAACCACAGTAAAAGAAATTTTTTAAAATATTTAATATTTCATCATATACGCATGTATTACTAATTTTATCAATTTTATTAATAGAAAGAATACTAAGCATTTTTTTAAAAATGGTAAAGTTCTCTGTAAAACATTATAACTCTTTTTACTATAAAGTAATTCACGAAACATAACTTTTAAAAGCATTTAGTTTTATAAAAAAGCACACATACATCAGTTCCTTTAAAAGCATATCATTTCCTTTATTGCCTACCATTTGAGACAAATTCGTTTTTAGATTCCTTAAAAATAAATTATTCTGTTTAATTTAGCGTTTCAGTACCGCAAATTTAATTTTACTGTTTTTCATTTTTCCAGCCCAGGGATGGCCAACATTTTTGTGTGGAAAGCGTTCCACTTCTAACTTTCCAACAAACAAATATGGAAAAATGAAAAAAATGTTACTTATTAGCTTATTATGGGATTTTACTCAAATAGCGCATTTTTCAATGCAAGTCTATTTATATATAGTCGAAATTTAAAAATAATATAATAAATAAGACAAAAGTACAAATTTAGTTTTTATTGTTGATAAACTTTTTAGAAGTTCAAACAATTAGGTTAGGTATAAAAGAAAAATAAGTAACTTGAATCGTTTAATTCAAAATAATTATCAAACGCTCAGTATTTACTTAATGCGGCTTTTGAATTATTACTTTTTTTACTAAGTCATCTATATTAGGATTAGTTCTTATAGATGCTAAAACAAAATTAGGTTATTATAGGTGCACATTAGCTAGTTTTGAGCAATATTTATTTTATTGTGTTCATAGTAGAAAACATTTATTTATTCATAGAAAAAAAACATATTTTGATCCAAATTTCGCGGTTTTTTGTTTGAGACAACCCAACTTCAATAAAATTGTAAAAAATGGTTATTTATTATCTTTTCAAATTTTTTTTAAATTTTTCAGTAAGTCTTTGCTACTACTGCTACAACTCCATCGTGCCACACTGTAGCACGCATGCCACGTGTTGGCCACCCCTGCTCTAACCAAGCAGTGTAAGTAAAAATTTTTTAGAATAAAAAAATTACGACCTTTGTTTTTTGGGGAATCGATATTAATTTTAGGGAGCAAAAGACATAAACTTTGTTGCAAGGAATATTCCTGTCCCATATAATAAGACATCTCATTAACTTAAATATTTTTACTAAATGGAAATTTAATTTACTTAAAACTCTAAAATGGAATAGTTTTAATTCGATCAATTTATTACTCGTTATCATTATCTTTATGATACGAGTTTTAGCAACGAAATTCATTCGCTTTTTCTTTTTCTTGTTATGTTTACACTGAATTATTAAGGATCTTTGCAGATTTTTTGTTTTTTTTTTTGCTGTTAATCAATTAACAAGGAAAAGAACTACGAAATCAGCTTTATAAAGAATTCTTAATTTGTATTCAGCACATAAAACCCTAATAGGTAGTCCATTTTTCCTGACTATGTATTCAGGTAAATGTTGTAACAGGTCTATTCGCGAACCTCTTACTAATCCTTTTGGAGAAAAACTGTTTCTTTAAATATTATTCTATTGAAAACTTTCTCTTGAAGAAGAAGACGCAACTTATGCAAATCAAGGCTTATATTTAAGCATTAACTTTGGGGCTGCGGTAGCCCAGTGGTATAGGTATCAGATCATGGCAGGCATGTCATTAGTTCGAGCCCAGTACTACTAAAGACCCGCCGTGTAGGGTAGCGATGCACGTTAAATCTGTCGAGAGCAGAAACGTCCTCCCGTTGGTGTGGTGTGGTAGTTAGGAGAGGGGGTTGCCAGCTCAGGTGTCGTCCACGTCACTTGACCATGGTTCACAATTACGTGGTCCGTCGCCAAAAGCCCTCGTGTAGCTGAACAGTGCGACGGTAATATTCACTCACTCACTTAAGCATTAACTTTCAGTTTCGAGGGAGAGAGAGGTTAGAAGCTAGATGATAAAAATCAGTGATTAACGTACAGTGATAGAAAGCTAGTCAAGGGTGATTTGTAGATTATTTGTTTAATATTTAAAATTGAAGATTGACGATTTGGTCAATTAGATATCTAAATTGGAATAGTGTCGGCTTGAAGTATATAGATTGAACTTGAACGTAAGTTCGATTATTTGGAATGTGTATGTCTAAGACGTTCCAAGAGTAAGTGATTCAGTTTCTCACATTGAACTAGTAATTATCTCGTCTACCTCGCTTTTGCTTCCATATTTATTTAAAGGTGCATTTCCTAAATTGGGTTGTTGAGACTTGTTAATAAATTGTGTTTGTTTTGACTATGGCTAATCTTCCTTCTAACTTTCGTATACTGATGGTTGGGAGAGCCCATCCATCATAATGTTATTCTTCAATACTAGGAAGTGTTGTAAATTATGTTTGTAATTTGCTTTATAGAAAAATTTACGTTCACGTAAAAGTACCGACTTTTAAGATAATCCGACGAGACTTTTAAGATAAATTTCGAAAGCATAAACAAAGTTTTTCATGCATTAAAATCATCATTTTTCAAACAATTTATATATTGATTATATTTTATATTCACGGTTTTTTCCTTCTTTACTCATAAATTTCTTGAACGAAAATTTGTGTGTGTGAATTTAAGATTCATTTAGATCTCAGTTTCATAAGCTATACGCTGCGTGTGCTGTTGCAAATGCCACCAGCCTGACGGTGTCAGATCGAGGCCCACAAAATTCCTCACGACAAAGGGCTAGATGTACGCCTGTCGTTAACCGTAGCTTTGAGCACCATACAGGTGACAGTACGATTTACAATTTTTAATTTTGCATGTTATACTGAAAAATAATTTAGGAACAAAATATTTCAGTGTTTTAAGAATTTACTATGATAAACGTATATACATTGTGATACCTTATGAATTTATGTTCATATTGGGATAATTTTCATTTGAAAATGTTACTAGATCAGTAGCGCACACAGTAATTTTTCAAGGGGGGTCCGGGGTCGAAAGTTCACCATTCTTGTATTTTGCTCCTTTTGATTTTATCGATTTTCGGGAACAAAACACAGTAAAAAACTAATTATTGAATAAATAATTA
>BMAV01006183.1:71384-93456 GCA_019973955.1 Trichonephila inaurata madagascariensis | reverse complement strand
AAATAAATCTACAATACTTCGAAATCTTCCTGCAGAATGCATACATGATCTATAAACAAAGAAATAGAGGGAATTAAAAGATGAGGATGTTTCAATTTAGGGAATTAGTCACTATGCATTTATTAGATGACAACTGCGGCACTATAATACAATCACAACTAATTTCCATTACTAAAGCATCTTCCTCACACAGAAAAAAAGGATTCCTATAAAAGCGTTTCAAAAGTGTGCAAAACAAAAAAAATATTTAAGGAGATAAGGTATTTTTGCCCGGTGTGTCCCATTAACCCAGCACTTCGCGTTGATCCTTGTTTCAACCCTTTTGTGGGCCTTGGGAAAATTACTTCCCACCAACATAATCTTAGAAAATGCACCTGTGGAAAGCGCAAAACCCATTACACTATATTGGTCTTGCTATTATTATACGTTTAGAAGTCTAATTACCATACTAAACTTTTATTTTCAATCGTTAATAAAATACTTTTTATTCATCCACTGAAATTCAAATTCAGTTTTTTAAACTTGTATTGGAAGACATTTGATGTTAATATCGTTTTCCAAATGTTAATTAATTAGTTAATAGCAACACACAAAATAATAGTCCAATACCATATATAAAAAGGAAAGTCGCTGGTTGTGTTCCTGTAGCTCAATGAACAGTGCACTGGACTTTTAATCCATAGATCGTGGGTTCGAATTGCCTAATTTCTTAGAATGTGTTTTGTGAATGAATAAATAGAGTAACAGAAACAAAAATTATAGTGTAACAACATATATAGAATGGAAAATTGCTTTACATTTTGCATCTTAATATTGTGATTCTCTGTCATATGTATATACTTATTTATATCAATTGTAATTATTAAATAAAAGTAACTATAAAATAATTCTTTTCAGGTAAGTAGAAATTGCCTTAATTATATATATGTAATAATTCCCTCTAATATTCTTTTTTTTTAACTCTTTGTACTAATATTTCAACAAATTTTAATTCTTTTGCTTAAAAATAACATTGCAATCTTAATCGTAATCGGCTGGTCCAAAATCCCTGTCCAGCTCATTCTATCCAATCAGAACCACTATTACATATTAGTCACTTCCGGTATAAAAGCGAAAATCTTGTGTAATCACTCTCTTTGTCTTGGTGCTCGTCTTGTGGAATGTCGCTGCTGCTTGTCGCTTTTGTTAATTTGTCTGCTTTCGTGTTCTTATCAAATATCTGTGAAATCCAATGGTGAATTGTCCACCTACGTTATGTGGGTATGTGAATAAAAAGATGAACGTCGACGGAAGATGTTTTCTTGAAGCCACTCGACAAATACCACACTCGGCCGATTCGTATCAGAAAGTCGGCCAGGATAGTTTCCTGCCGCAAAGATGTGCAAGAAAAAGATGAAAGATTAAAAGAAATTAGAAAAATTGTCGTCAATGCTTTAAATAACGCGTTCAAGTTCTTTCGAGTTCCCAGCGACAACAAGGTGAAAACTTTCCATTACTCCGATTACTACTTCGTTAAGAAGGGGGAAATCCCCGTTCACTCAAGTGCGTGGTTTCCGTCGTTTTCATCAAATTCATCCAAAAAGTGTTGTTAATAATCGTATAACAGTTTCGTGTTCGTGGTCGAAAAGTGCAACCGTCAGCAGAAATAAAAGTGAAAAAATATATTAAATGTGCGTTATGTGCTGAGCTCAGCGTTTTTTTTTTTTTTTCTTTTTTTTCCAACGGTGGTGGATACTGTGTTTTTTCATGATTCATTTTAAAATGTTTAAGAAATTTTATTTTTAAAATAACTTTTATTGAAAATTTTATACGTATGAATATTTTAAAAAAAGTTATTCTGATCTTTGATATTTTAATGCTTAACATTTCATGAAAAATTATTTACCATATTTTTAATAGTGTTGCAATATATATATATGTTTTTAATTAAGATAAAACAATATATATTGAAATAAGAAAATTAAGTACTATAATGTTTGATATTTGAATTTAATAATTAATAGCTGCAAATATTTTTTGATTTTTGTTGAAATTTCAATTTTATATTTTGGTATTTTTATTTTTAGTACTTCAAATTTTTAAGTTAAATTAAAATTTTTAATTTCTGTATGATTTACAGATCTGGTTTTAAAATAGCGAATAATGAGCAAACCAATTTGGCTGTAATTAGTACTACTAATCAAATCTCTAATGAATCATATATAGTCCCTTTTTTTCCGAAAATGGAATGAGAATAGAAATTTGGTTAGAGTATTTTAATAATGCATGTACACTTAACAATAAAGATAAAAATTGGAAAATTGTAAAAATCAAAATATCTAAAAGGGTCTGCATTAACCCATTACATTAACTCTCTTGCCTTAATATTTCAAATTTTGGAGAACTATGTTCTACTCTTATTGAAAATTTCTTAAAACCTAATGTTGTAAGTTTATCAGATTTCTCACAACTTCAATTAAAAAATAGCTTAGAGCAATATTTTCATCAAAAACTAAATTATGGTAGGCAATTAGGTTTATCTCCTCAATTTATTTTGGAAGGACTTACTGATGGAATGCCCACCAATATTAAACCATTAATGACAATAAATCTTCCTACCTCACCTACAGAATGGCTCATGGTGGCTACACGCCTTATGAAAACACAAGCTCCTAAACCTGAACAAAATACTTTTGGACAAAATGTGCCCATTCGACCAAGATAAAATATTTTTGTATCTCAAAATTGTCATTTCTTTCGACTCAATTTCCAAAATTTTAATATAACGCGTCCCCAACATCTCCCATATCAGTATGCTCACAACTTTAACAATCGAGGATTTAGGCCCAACCACCACACACATTTTCAACATGGAATGCCACCATATCCATGCAGTATTTGTACTCAACAAGTAATGCCCAATGCTTATCATTGAAAACAACAATGTCCTTTTAATCAACATCAATTGAGATAAAGCCCATTTACTTGTGACTCATTTTTGGCTACTAACACTGTTTCTCAGAGCTCCGAGAACTCTGTTAGCAGTCAACAAATTCCTTATCAGAGACAACACCCCTCTACTGAGGCCTTTGGACCAGCATATTGACAGTTACAAGTGCCCGGACACATCTCATCGTTGCCAAGCCAAGCTAGCTTGGACAATTTACCTAAACAGGGCAATTTAAATATTGTTATTGATACTGGATCCACTCTATTTTTAATTTCTGCAGATATTGTAAATAAACTTAGATTACAAAAACCAAAAACTAGGCCTATACGTATTAACCAAGCCCATGGCAATTTTCAACTAAACCAACTATGCAAACCGTACTTAACAATTGGTCAGGTAGAAAGAAACATAAATCTGTATATAAGTATTAGTATTCTGCCTTATATTATTCTAGGACTACCAGAATGTAGCCAATATAAATTTGTTATTGATTGTGAACATAACCAATTATTACAGAATTGACAAATCATTGTAAATAATCAGAATAGACTCACTAAACAAATTTCATCACATATAAAGGAAGAGTTAGTATACACCTCAGAGGAAGTTTTCTCACCTCTGACTGTTACAGAACTATCTCCTAACCCGATACACAACTTCCTTCAGAATACTATCATGTTTTTTTTTTCTTCTAAAAATAAATATGATGTAGGTAAAATAAGAATGGAACCCCTTAGAATTAATTTAACATCAGACCTCCCAATTTATCAGCGAGCTCATAGAACTTCAGAAGCTCAGATTAATAAACAAATACAAAATTTACTAGCTGAAGGTTTAATTAAAGAATTCAATAGTTCATATTCTTCCCCTGTTACTATGGCTTATAAGAGAGATGAAAAAAAAAACCAGATTATGTATTGTCTATAGAAAACTTAATGCAATTTGTAAGACAGATGCAGAACCATTACCTCGAATAGACTCCCTCCTAGATAAATTGAATAGTGCTAAATTTTTTTCTACGCTTGATCTCGCAAGTGGTTACTGACACATAAAGATAAAGAAATGATAAAGATAAAGATAAAAATAAAGAAAAATTAGCTTTTATTGCAACTGAAGGTTTATATGAATTTCAAGTTCTTCTTTTGGGTTTTCGAAATGCCCCATCAATTTTTAATCGTACTATTCGTAAAATTTTAACTAAACATACATGTTCAAATTTTGCTTGTCACTATTTTGATGATATAGTTATTTTTTCAAATTCTTTTTTGAGGAACGTTACTCTCATTTAAGGAAAATATTCAAAATTTGTGAGGAAGAAAACATTAAAATAAAATTTTCAAAATGTGTTTTTGTAAAAAAATAAGATAAACTTTTTAGGCTATGAAATTAAAGAATGTTGCACATTACCCCTGATAATCAAAATATTGAAACTATTAAAAAATTACAACCTCCCAAAAATGTTAAACAACTTTAAAGTTTCCTTGGTTCTGTAAATTTTTATAACAAATTCATTGATTCATATGCCAAAAATAGAGAACCTTTAAATCAACTACTTAAGTAGAATAAACAATGGGATTGGAGTGCTGAATGTTAAACAGCATTTGAATTGCTAAAAAATAAATTAGTAACTTAACCTGTATTACAATTATATGATCCTAAATTACCTCTTCATGTTTTCTATGATGCCTCGCTGAACGCTATTGGGGCTGTTTTGAAACAACCTGATAATTCTGGTACTCTTCATCCAGTATCTTATCATTCTAGGACTTTACGAAATCTACTTGATTATAAAAAAAAAAAAAAAAAATTATTGTATCTTATTATTGGAATGTTTGGCCATAGTAGATGCTCTTGATAAGTTTTATAATTATTTACATGGTAAAAAATTCATAATCCACACTAATCATGCTGCTCTTGTTTAACTTAAAAATGTGAAAAATTTAAGGCGTAGATTATTTCGTTGGTTTTTAAAATTAAGCATGTTTGATTATGAAGTAAAATATTTAAAAGGTACTAATAATGTTGAAGCTGACATGTTATCAAGACATCCTATTGCTCAATATATCCAACACTCTGTACGTTTACTTGAATTAAAGGAGATAAAGACTCATCAAAATTTAAATAATGTAAATGATCCTAAATATAAGAAAGTTGATGTATTTGTCCTTAAAAAGAAAAATCTGTTTAAAATTGTTGTACCTTTTTCTTTAAGAAGTAAAATTCTGCAAAATACTCATGAACAACTTGGACAACAAGGTACTCAAAAAATGATAAATTTAAATATTCCTCTATATTATTGGCCTCATATTAACTTAGATATTTCAAAACTTGTTAAACATTGTAATGTATGTCAATTAAACAAAAATAAGAGGCAAAAAAAGATTTGGTCTTTTAGAGACTGTACCATCCTCCCCAGATCAACCTATTGTGTATAACTCTGTTGATACTGTTGGTGGATTCAATTATTATAATTCTACTAAAAAATTTTACTCACTTAATAATTAATCATGCAACTCGCTATGTTTGGGCCTTTGCTTCTAAAAGTGAAACCACAGAAACCTATGCAAATTGTTTAAAACAACTTTTCCAAATTCAAATACCTATTAAAATGTTAACGTGAAGGAAGGAAGGTTCATTCTCGGTACCTTCCGTTCCGCACGCGAGTACTTAACCTATCACGCCAAAATGATCGTCTTCGCGTGATGTTGGTACTAGTTGATATACATATCACACCGCACCATACCGAACGTGGAGAGATGATCTAAGTCCGACAGTCTCTCCAACTCTAATAGTTTCACCCACATCTGCGCCCCGGGACTTCCAATAACCTTACCAGCTTTTGTTCTACTAGCACTTTTCCATCTCGTTGCAACGCCTCTTACAACATTCAGATTTTATTATTGCCTGTAGCAGAACATTAACGTCCCGGCAATACCACCGCGGCAAACGGTTAGAAATCGAGCTTTTACCTCATCTCGATTTAAACGTTTTTTATAAGAAATTATAATGTTAAACAGTTGAGATAACTACTTCTTATCATCCCCAGACGAATTGTAAATGTGAATGTGTAAATCAGTCTATTGTAAATAAATTAAGATGTAAAATAAATTCTTCTCCTACCAAAATTCCTTGGACCAAAGTTCTGGAACAAGTAATTAATGAGTATAACTTAACACCACATTCAGTCACAAAATTCCCTCCTGCATATATGTTATTTAGCACTTTACCATATACACCTCCATTAGCTCAAAATCAAGTTTACCCTCCACTTGAAGAAGCCAGAAGATTAGCATAAGAAAACACCATAAAATACCATGAGGAAAAGAAAATTAAATATGAAGCACGTTTCATTGATCAAGGAGCTTAAAATATTGAAGATATAAAATAGCCATAATAGAAATATCATTTAATTGGATTTATCTCTCAGAAAGAATGCTTTATTTTAATAATTATTAGAATGTCAAGTTCATTAATTGATTCGTAAATTTTTTCTGAGAGGATTATCAAAACATTTAATTGCATATACCATAGCTGCGTTACTTTTCAAAACTCTTATTAAATATATTTATTGATACATTGAATAAAAACCACTTGAATATTTCACAAATTTTAAAGAGGTTATTGAAAATAACATCTAAATGGTTTGATTATTTCGAATAACTTTTTGATTGCATTATTTATTAAGAAAAATTTATTGACCATTCCTAATGGTTTGAATACAATTTAAAGTAAAAAGGTTTTGGAATAACTTCTGGCTACATGAAAAGTTTAAATACGTAAATTATGATAACTGGTTGAATTCCGAAAGTATTGAATTCAGAAATAAAACTTAACAAGTGTCTTAAGTAATAAACTCATGGAGATACTAAAAGTTTTTAGTGAATGATGTTTTTTGAAAAATGTATAAAAACTGGGGTTAATGAATATAAATTCTCATAAACCACTAAAATACTTTACTAAAAAAATTCTAATGGCAAACAGCAAACAGTTACAGCAAATATAAAAAAAGGAAAAAATGTAGAAAAAAAATTGTTGAAACAGAGTTTATTAATCTAACATAATTCTAGTTTCCCAGTAATGCTTGGCGAGAAACGTCTTGTGCAGAGCAGGACAGTGTAGAAGCTGTGCGGAGTCCATGACCTCTCCAAAACTGCACAGAGTGCATATCGGGGAAGAAACAACTTTGATTCTATATAGATGGTTTCGCAGGCAGTCATGTCCGGTGGTTAGGCGGAATTAAGAGACCACCCTACGCCTGGGGTCATTACACAAATTCAGGATAGCATTCTACCAAGACTTGTGTGGGAAACATGATTGTAGAGGACGGGCACTGGCTTTGATTGATCTCTTAATAAGATTTTTGATGGAATAGAATGACATAGGACGAGAAACTTTCCGCATGACAGGAACAAACTTTTTCAATTTCTACTATTAGCTCACTCTTTCTATATCTTTATATATATCGGCTGTACTCATCCTAAGCGGCTGGACAGATTTTGATGACATCGTGTGTGGGTTCAAATTCGATTCGAAAATGACTTAAATTCACAATTCGGTCCGATATAGCAATTAGCTAAAAAGATATTAATTATAAACTTTAAAATGTGTAAATGTTTTACCCCTGTGTTGTTTATTTTGCTAAAGCGCTGCTAGAAAAAAAGAAATAAGAGGGAAAATTTTTGTTTTTCGCACGGTCAGTTATATGTTGCGTGACCGAAGGTTGGCAAACCATCGTATTTACCCCTCAGGGATTAACCAAAAATACTGTGCATTAATTGGTATTGCGATAAATTTATTTATTGTACATTAAAAGAATATATACCTGTTACGAGAAAAAAGCTCGATTTTATTTTTTTTTTATCATTCAATTTAAACAAGTTTAAGTTTCTATTCAGAGAGAGAGAATAGCTTCTACTATATTCAAATTAGTTCATTTAATACACTTACTCACACGCAATCGATAGGTCGAATAGTGGTAACTGTGCATGTGATGACGTCAGGTATTGTAATAACTTTTTTATAAAAGATTTGATCAAAACGGTCCTGATTGGTACAAGTTATTCAAAAAAGTTTTAAATTTTCAAATACAAGACGTGTGTACAGGACAACGTCTGTCGATCCGCTCGTATTTATATATTTATTTATCTTGTTCAAATTTTCAATCGTTAATAAAATACTTTCTATTCATCCAATCAAGTTGAAATATTTTTTTAAAACTTGTAGAGTAGATGTCACTTGATGTTAAAGCAGTTTTTTCAAATATTAATTAATTATTTAAATTTAATTAAATTATTTACATGTTTCTAACGTCAACTTAGATTCATTTATATTGTTGTAACAATGTAGCTGTTAAAACAAAGACAAAAGTTGGCGTCGAAAACCCGTTTTTCAGCAAAATTAGCCAAACTGGGTGTGCATGTTACAACAATGCAGACAAATCATGCTCTTTCCTCAATGCCAAATATTAGTTCACTCTCTCCCTATACATTTATTTATTTATATGTATATGTATATAATTTGAATTTTTTAATTGATTATTGGATTGTGATTAAATTATATATATTTTTAATATATATATATATATATATATATATATATATATATATATATGTGTGTGTGTGTGTATTATTTCAATTTTTAATTGAAATAAAAAGTATCTATTCATCCATTCAAAGTAGGAATTGAGAGACAGATTTCTTACAGATTAAAGATCTGCAACCTTCTTCGCAAAAAGCCGCGGTTTGTAGCTCCCTCTATTAGACAAATGCTCTCTTTTGAATTCAAACCATTTTGACAACACGTTTACTTTAAAAAGAATTTCAAAGAGGGAGACTGTTCAGCCGGTCCAAATCTGAAATGTAACGTTTTCTTTTTTTAAATTCGTTCAGTAAAATAAAACATGATAATATTTAATTTAACTTGTTGAAAAAATATCTCTTTTGCTCAAAGATATAACTTCTAATTTTCGAGAGATATTTAAAAAAATTAGTGATACATATCTACATTCTTCACATAGACATTTTATACAAACGTGCATGATATACTGTATTTTGTCACATGAACTTTGCGTTTTAAGCATATTTCTCATAAAGAAAACAGAATCATGATTTACGTAATTAATCAGGTACATTTTTAAAAAATTTGTTTTTCTTGCACATTGATATTTTATTCTTTTTCGAAATTTTTAATAGACGGCAGTACAAATCAAGCGGGTAAGTTTGGAATTTTTAGTATGTGGAGTTTAATTTTTTTTTTTTTCAAATTACTCATTTGATGGAAAAATACTAAAATTAAGAAATAAATTCTCAAATATGTTGATAAAACAAAACATGTTACTGCTATTTTTTTATTTTTTTTTTTTTTTTTCCCCAAAATTTAAAAAAAAAAAAACTTTGATTTTTTTATTTTATCATTAGCTTGTGTTTTACATTATTTTTAACTTTATTTGCAATATTATTCTAGAAATATTTGCTGATTTTTCTTGGGCATTTAGGTAATACACACATATTGAAATGAATTTTTTAAAAAAGTTAGCAATTTTTTCTTTTCTCTCATTTAGAGATTTTTTTTTAATACTCCTTTAACGAAACATGAAATACACATACCATGTTTTAGTTATATCTAAATGCTACGTTTATTGAGAAAATAATGCTCACTATGTAATATAATAAAGCAACTATTTGTCGTCTTGTCCTCATTTTTGTTATTGTTTAAATGGTCCCATATTCTAATTGAGAGCCTCAGCACTGGAGAGAAGAATAAGCGAGTTAATATTAACGTCGCAATATTCAGATACATGAGGTCTTTTGGCGACGGACCACGTAATTTTTGAACCATGCTCAAGTGACAAGGACGACACCTGAGCTGGCACCCCCCCCCTCTACTAAATACCACACTACACAAACAGGAGGACGTTTCAGGTCTACACAAATTTAACGTGCATGGCTGCCCTGGACGACGGGTCTTTAATGGTGCTGGGCTCAAACTCATGACATGCCTGACATGATCCGATACCTTTGTCACTGGGCTACCGCAGCCCTAATGTTTCAAGATAGGCTCAAAAAATATTTTCTTCATATATTTACATTCTATAATAATGCATAGTTTCCACGTTCTGTGTGTGGTAAATTATTCTCAAAAGTTTTTAAGTAGTGTAATAAGGTAATAAATTCCTGTTATAAGAAGTTGTACTAAAGTAACATAATAACACAGATTTGATTATAAAATTGTTTATGTATTCAATAAAAGAAGTTAAGAAATAATGAGAAGAAGTTAAATAATGTAAAAGAAATATATGAATATTTGTTTATCTGCATAATTTTAACCATATAAATAAACTATTGCACAGAAATAAGAAAATATAATCTTTGTATACTTAATTTGAATAAAAAATCAATTATTAAAAATTGTTAAAAATAAATAAATAAAAATTACACCAAAAATAAAACGAGAGTGAGTGAGAATATATGAATATTAACATCACACTCTTCAGTTATATACTCGAGGGCTTTTTCGACGGACCTCATAATTTGGAACCTTGATCAAGAGACGAAAATGAAATTTGAGCTGGCACCTCCCTCTCCTAACTACCTCACCACGCCAACAGTAGGATGTTCTCGACATGTGACTCTCTAATCATGTGACAGCCCTGCAATACAGATTGATTTGTTTTGTCAAGGTATCCGACTACGTTCGAAACCGTGATTTTGCAAAAGCGTATAAATGGATAATATTTATGATATTTAGTGTCACTTAGATTAAAAAACGTATATAAAATTGTATTAGAATATTATTACAATAAGAAATTTTTTAAGTATAACATTTTCACAAAAAATGAACATAGAATGACCTATTTTCAAAACATTCTCCTTTTATGAAAAATGCTTCTATTATAATAATATTTTGCCTGCATATAGCTCAAACGTCTATACAGAGACTGAACTATAATTTTTGAAGTATACAACTTAGAAGTGGATTTATCCATATTTTATTACAACACAGGGGAGAAATTTTAAGAAAAAAACGCTGATAATTATTTCAATGGGTAGTAATTCTGAATATAATGTGAATTTTTCAAAAATCCCATTTCAGACTCTTTGGAGAAGCCTTTACTTTATGTAAGCAAAATTTTATTATATAATAGAAGCATTTTTCTCAAAAGGAGAACATTTTGAAAAAAGGTTATTCTAAATTAATTTTTTGCCGAATATTGTATTTATATAAATAATTTTTTTTTTGTGATAATGTTCTTAAAACAATTTTACAAATGTATTCTAATCTAAGTAACACTAAATATCAAGAAAATCATCCATTTATGCGCTTTTTTAAAATCACGGTTCCGAACGTAGTCGGATACCTTAAACGGTTGCCTCTAAAACAATTGATAACGGTTGGGTTTGCCGAAACGTCAGAGGCTATTAATAATGAAACTCACAAGCTTAGAAATTTGTTGACCACGTCCAGTGATAGTCTCCTGAACTCTGACTACAAGCAATTTCAAGTGGCGAAGATCTTTCTTAAGGAGCTGTTTAGGTCACCATGTCATATAGCTGCTACCCCATTCTGCGAAATTTCACACCACACCATCGAGAAGAGTTTAAAGCTCGACTGATTTAACATGCATCAGTTCCCCAGTAGTGGAGCAAGATGACAACACTGAGAAAGTTTGAACAGATTTTATCTTTTGAATATGTTACATGGTTTAACAAATGATAACTGTGTTTTTACATGTTACAAAGTATCTAACTAAGCATAATACATTGTAACGTAATGTTGAAGTGTTTAGTTGTGTGCAGCTAACAATAGTCAGAAATAAAAGTGTCATTTTCATAATTGGAACATTTCTCATGCCATCATTCTTGGCATTTACAGCACTGGATCCTTCTGTTGGAGGGTCACAATATTCCTCTTCACAAGCAGGACATCTTAAAACATCATCCTTTGAATTTGATGCAGCTGGACTGTTTGGCCTGGATATTATACTACAGAAACTTAATTTGAGTTTTTTTTACACACTGTTTAGCTTCACGAGCTTCTCTTCTCTGTTTTTTTTAAAGTTTCCTGTTCTTCCTTCTGATTTTCCATTTGTTGTAATATTTCTTTGATGTAAGAATGCTTGAGCTCACTTTTTTGCTTTCCTTTTTTTTCTCACATTGTGTTGCTTAAGGGAATTGTTTGAAATAGAAAACACTAACAGGCGTTTTTAGTGCATCGTAATCAGCATTTTCCTTAAGTTCTGGTTCTTCTGGAGAACTTATACGTTGGTTTATTACTACCAGGGTCTGAGGATTAGCACTATTGTTCTCGGTTTCATCGCCAAACACATCATGGTCAGTAGCTTCTGAAGCAACCAAGTCATGTTCGCTAAACCAAGAGAATTATAAGTTTCAATCCCACATTTTCCGAACCCTTTAACGACATTTCCAACTCTAGCTTCTGTCAAGTAAGCGGTGCTAAGACGCTCACCCATATTTTTGTCTATGATAGTTTGCCCTGGATGAGTAACCATAAAGTTGTTAAAGGATGGCAAAAATGCCTTTCTCTTGTCGTCCCCTTTCGAAAGACACATTCCCAGATCCGATGCACCCTTTAGCACCAGAAGAGATAGCAACGCTATGTCGAGCGGGAAAAAATACAAACAAGTGTTACAGTATATTTAATAGAATATACAACATAGTTAATTTAATAAATTCCGAAAAACACGGGGCAAGATGAAGAGCTCGTCTTCTTGCCTCGGACTCCCTGTTTAAGAATATTCGTTTCCATTTCCATGAAGGAAGTCGATTAATTGACATTTATTCGTGGTAATATGTAGTATTTAAACTAAGTTACTCATAAATATTAAAGATAAATGATATATCTTGCATTTATCTGTAGCAGAGCTTATTTACACATGCATAAAAGTTATATCGGGGCAGCGGTAACCAATCAAAGCTTCACAACTAACACAAAAATGGCGATTTCAGCTTCAACATGCTATTGTTTAACGAACGGCCAAAAAGAGAGCCATTAATGTTCGGTTGATCCTGCTACCTAGCGGAAAACGGAAAAATTAAGACAATCGTTATCTTGACCCGGTCTCCCCTAGGTGTTATGGTCATTAAACAGGAGTAAATTCTTTTCAGGTTGTATATCGTCTTTATACCACGTCTTTATACATTTTAAAAGAGACATTTCGTTCTGTATTTAATGGCAATGTCTCTCAAATCTAATAGGATGCATTGATGCATATTTCTCTGATTACTTTATCTAGTGCTATACTTAATGGTTTTTGTGTATAAATTGATCCAGTTCTTGAATCAGAATGGGAATCAAATTCAAGTATTATACTTTTTGAAAAAGAAAGTCCAGTTGCAGGAGCTGTTAGTAATACAATGGGATTTTGAAATGTCTCAAATATTTCTAGAAGGTCCGCTATCGATTGCTATTAATTTAACTGAAGAAGAAACTGTGACAAAATCTATTCTTGAGATGTTGCTTATATTTATTGTGTAAGTACTACAGTGAGCCACTTTGGGGATGATCTAAATAGCCGTCGAGCCGCAAATCCCCTCGTAAGGCTGGTGGAAGAGAAAGAAGGGTAGGAAGCCCCGGACTAGCCCCCAGGGTGTTTTCTCTGAAAATTGGGGTGGAACCGAGAAAAATCGTACTGTCACCTGTATGATGCTCAAAGCTAAGACTAACAACTGGCATAAAAATCTTGCCCTCAGCCGTGATGGATTTCATGGACCTGGAACTGATTTTATTGTCGATCAGGTGCATAAGCAACAACTTCGATTTGTGCGAGATTCTCCCATATCAGAAAAAAGTGCTGCATTTATTTTTTTTTTCTACTTATAGCACTTATAATTGCACAAAAAAAATTCTACGTACATATTTCCTGAACAAAAATATAAGTTTTCTAAGGATTAAATTCTTAGATATTTTGTTCAAAAAAAATTTTTCTTTAATATATATCATACAAAATTAAATTTCGGGAATAGTTACTTTAATCCCGAGATTTCGGGATCCCAGAATTTTTAGGGCTGCAAACCCTAATTGAAAATATTTTTGAGCATATTTAACTCGTTCAGTGTGAAATGTATATTTAATCCAATATTCATTACTAAAATCATTTCTGCTAGATTATGTATTGAATGTTTTAAATTCTCACAATTAATTAATTAAAATTGCTTCCAAGGCCAATTTTGGCTTTAAAAGTAGTGTATATAACTTCAAATATTTATCATTTTATAATCTACTTGTGCTTGATTATAAAAAATTATGAAGGCCTTATTTATGATGTAACATGTTTATCGTAATTGGTATCAAATTATTAAAGATGGAGAAATATTTTGCCAACTCTAGCCAATTAACTGTAGCGCCCCGTTCGAGAGCGGACAGCTATGTGTGTCAAGGAAATCGAGCGATGACGAGAATATTCGTCAATCACAGAGTAAGTGTCACTGTTAAAACATTGAATCAAAAAGATGGGTTTACTTGATGAAATTGTCAATTTTATTATTTATACTTTTTATTTGGTTGCCATAAACATATATTGCATATATTACTCAGAAAACTCGAGAAAAATCACATAGAAAGGTAAAAATTTAAATTCCATCAAAATTTTAGTGACCATCAAAGTTCTTGTACTGAAACCTAGCATATACTGATTATTTTTCCTTCTTTATAGGGAAAATTTTTCTACCTCTCTTGACACAAAGGAAGATGTGGAATAGGTGCTGTAGGTTTGATCATAGTCTTCTTACCAGAAAGCATCCTTGCCGTTCCCATCCCAATAAATTAACTATTTTTTAGGCAGGAGGTCGTTGGCTATTACTCTAATGTCATCACGGGGTTTAACATCTGAATATTGGCATTTGTACCACTCAATGTCTGGGTAACTTTGGGCTAGCAGCTATCAAAAGTCTTAGCACCTGGTCGGCGTCACGTGTTTGTCCCAAGACTAAGCATACCTGAAGGAACCCCACTGTAAATAAAATTTCCGACTTCTTCCTTTGGCCCTTTTAGGCTAACTTCTAAAAAACATTATCTTCGTACATAAATAAACCCAGAATGAAAACTTATATTCTGTTTCAGCAGGTGCATACGGGAACACATGTGAGTTCATCTTAAATATTTTGTATTTTCCATTTATATTTGTTTTACTCCGGAGGCCTCAAAATATTCTACGCATCTTGAAATTTAAGAATATGTTATGTCCTCTCTAAAACTGCAATTAAAATTGCCAATGGTCACTATTTTTTACGCCGGACGAGTATATTCGTCAGTACAATAAATCCTGTAAGTTCTCCGTGACGAGTATACACGTCAATACAATAAATAATGTAAGTTCTCCATGACGAGTATACACGTCAGTACAATAAATCCTGTAAGTTCTCCATGACGAGTATACTCGTCAGTACAATAAATCCTGTAAGTTCTCCATGACGCGTATACACGTCAGTACAATAAATACTGTAAGTTCTCCATGACGAGTATACTCGTCAATCACAGTTAACTGGTAAAAAAATTCATCTTTAAAACCTCAAAACTCGTGAAATAAAAAGAACACTTTTAGATTTTTGTTTACTATTCAAATTTTCTTAAAAACTCCAATTGAAATCAGGTTGCCTAGAATTTGAATTTGAATTCAAGATACATATGATAAAGAAGTTTTCTACTGTGTGTGTTAAATAGAAAACACAGTTCTGACAGAAGCATTTGTTTCTTCCAGCCAAAACTAAAAACATTATTTCGTACAGACTCATAGTCAAGCAATATTTACCAGCGTTATTCTATATTGAAACTTTAAGTAATACGCCATCATATTCTAATATAATCTCATTATTCGATGTTGCCTCTCACATAAAAACTGAGTCATCTGCGAATTTTGATAGAGGCTTCGATAATCTCAGTTTTCTCTCTTGTGCTTTTGGGCTCCTTCCCGCCCCTCCCGTAGAACACTTTCGAGATCCTGTATTCCAGAAGAGGATTTTCTTTCCTGTTTTTTTTTTTTTTTTTTTAATTATCGGCAACTAACCCGCAGGGAATGCGTATTGTTCATGTCTTAATGGAATAAAAAAAAATGTTTTTCGAGAAATACTTTACTCTTAAAAGTACCTGCATCAGGAATTGAACGTTTGAAGGGGAGTTTCCTCACTCTTTTTTCCAGTTTTTCGGTAAGCATCCATTCGTTCAGGGGAATCATTCGAAAATGTGTAAAATGGCTCCCAAGGTGAAAAAAATCGGTATCTCGAAGCATGTTGAATAAGATAGAGTGTTGTGTTTGAGAAGTTTATTCTATTATCGGTTCAGACTTATCTAACGTTGAGAAATGGTTCACCCAGAGAAAAATAAAATCCGTGCAGGCACAAAAATGGAATTGAGAATAAATTTTGTCAGCATCAATCACGAATGTAGAATTCGAACGGATCTAAAATGCATCATGATAAATAAACTTACTTATAATCCAGATAATCTATTCTGAAGAGAGACCCATTTTTATTCCAAAAGTTTTATATATGTGAATTTTAAATATATAAAATCGCTAGTTTTCTCTGAAAAAATAAGCTTAAAATACATTTTAGAAAGACACATATTCAAATGACTCTATATATGTATTAGTCACTCAACATTATTCAGTTTCAAATGTACAGTTTAATAAGAACATAATAATGTAAATGGTTTCTATGTTTTATATGCGGTACAAAGGAAACAATAGCAGTATATCAGAACGTTCTAACCAGAGCATTTTTACTTATTGTAATTATTTTATATTTAAATAAATAAATTTGCAATAAAATAATAAATTTCTTCGCTATAAAAAATGATTTTGTTGAATTCAATACGATGTAAAAATATTTTTAAAGTATTCAAAGGTTATCTGTAAAAAAAACTAAATCACACAACATGTTTCCTTATTTTCTTCATTTAAAACTCTCTCAATCAGGAATATGAAAATAATTAAAACCATAATTTTTCGAACGACTTTATATTTTTTGAAAAAGGTTTCAGTAAAAGAGAAAAAAAATCAGAAATAATTTTCCAATTAAAAAATTTTAGAAAATGTAATCCGGATTAAACATGTTAGAAAGAAGAGATAATTTCAGAACAAAACCTAATATAATATAATATTTTGACAAAAAAAAATGTATAAGTTCTCAACAATAAAATCCCATTCTAATTTTCCACAAAATCCTAATGTGTGGTTCACTTTTAAAACATATTGTTTCAAGAAGAAAAAAATTAATTGTATTAGTGAAATATCAGCATAAAAAAATATCTGATAATATATATATATATATATATATTCAAGCTTGTAAATAAAGTTTACATTTAAATTTTATTTAGGTTTAAGACGTATATTACTCTTATATTTAAAGTTCATTTTTGTAAAAAGAAGAAAATTTACTATTTTGATATATTCTAATTCAAATGCAAACAAGTAAGCTAAAGCGACGTTATATTTTCTTCCATGTTTACCTGAATTTTTGAAAACAAATTAAAATTATTTATATCCTAATGTGTCGTTCTTAATAAACTGAGAACATAATGTAATTTACCTAAATCTACCAAAAAAAGCATAATTTTTAATTTACTAAGAAATAATAAAAATTCACTCGTAAAATACAGAAATATTTTAGGTTTTGCATCAATATCCACAGATTAAATTAATGTGTTAATCAATGGCTCAATTTAAGAACCTATAAGAAATATTCGTTCAAGTAAATCAGTAAAATTTATTTTCTCAAAAGTAATACATTCACGTCCTAAAAAGTGTTAGGTTATACATAAGAATACAATACTGAAGTAAAATTACCACATCAAAAAAGAGTGTAAGTCTTATCCTTTAGAATTAAGTCCATGATTGCACTTCTGTTAAAATAAATAGCTAAAAATTTTATCACTTTGTTGGCCTTTCCGCATACTTGTTTTAACTTCTAATTTTGGAACTGATGATTTATCTAGGAAGACCAACTAAAATGTGAAAAAATATAGACATTCTCGATTTTAAAAACACAGCTTACAATTTTAATAAATTTCTGTCTTTAAAAATGGTTTGATCTAAATATCGTAAAATTGAGTTCTGCAGTTGACATGAATACTCAAATGTTTTTTTTTTCTTTTCTTTTCAAATCACCAATGTGAGAGAAGGCTTTGTTGTAAATTTAACAAACATGAGACTTTTATATTTGGTATGAATACGCAAATATTTTTTTAAAGTACTACTTTTGGAGAAATCTTTGTTGCATATATGTCAATCGTGAGGTTTTTCCTTGGTATGAATAAGTGAATGTTTTTTTAAAGTACTGCTATGGGAGAAAGTTTTGTTGCATATTTCACAACTGTGAGGCTTTTCCTGGGTATGAATACGCAGATGTTGTTTTAAAGTACTGCTTCGGGAGAAAGCTTTGTTGCATATTTCACAAATGTGATCCTTTTCCTTGGTATGAATAAGCAGATGTCTTCTTAACAGAGAAGCTCGATAAAAAGTCTTGTTGCAAGTTTGGGGCTTTCCATTTGTATGAGTTAGTAAATGTGTTTTTAAATCATAGTCGTATGAAAATGTCAGCTTACATATTTTACAAACGAAGGGTTTGTCGTTTTTATGAAGACGCAAATGTGCTCTCAAGTCAACATCCTGAGGGAGAGTCAGATGACATATTTTACAAATATGAGGCTTTTCATGAGAAAGAATATGCGCGTATTGATTCAAAATATCATTTTGAGGAAGGGCCATGTTGCTAATTTTAAAATGAAAGTTTTACCTCTTATATTCTATTTGGTAAATACTTATTTCACATGAAACGAAGAAACAAATGACAGATTACAACGCTTTACATAAGTTGCTGTTTATAATTATATTTGCATTTTAATTTGCTTCATTTCAACGCAATACTTTTATCGAACTTTGATTTTTTACTTTCTTTTAAATATAAAACAAAAGAGAAATTCTGAAAGCTAGAGCTTTAAATTAAAGAGGTGTCATAATTTTTCTCTCTTCACTTAGGTAAAAAAAGTGAGCCTTTCTTTAATGGCACGTGCGTAAAAGCACAAGCAAAAGCTAAAATACATTTACTTAATTTAGAAAATTATACACTTTTCTATTTGATTTGATTTTAAAAGAATTCGCCCTCACATGCAACACGAGGGCTTTTAGCGATGGTCCTCGTATTTTCGACAAGCATTCGTGACGAGAACCACATCTGAGCCGGCACCTCTCTTCCCACGCCAAGCCTGTAGGAGAAGTTTCTGTTCCAACAGATTTCACGTCATGGCGGGTCATAAGTGGCACTTGCCACTAACTCATGAAACGCCGGACACATGAGCATGACCACTAAAATAGCACAATCACATGATTTAAATGAAATGGGGAGTGAGGAATTTAGTTATATTGAGGTATAAAGAGGAAAATTAAGTCTCTTCACAGAAACTAATATCGTTATCCATAACTAAAAGTATAAATCCAGTCAGTCGTGTATTGTTTCCTCCTAAGATAATAATAAACTAAGCAAAATAAATCAATTTATAAAAAAATTCCTTCTTAACGGAGGGCGTCAAATCCTGCATGAATATCGCTTAGAAGGTTTCTAATTCTTCATTTTCTAGATCCTTTAGTGATTGATTGAGTAAATAATAACGTCAAACCGGTCAGTTACTCGAGAGGTTTTGGTGACGGAACTCGTAATTTTGAACCAATGTAAAGTGACGAGGACAACACCTGAGCTGACCTCCCTTTCGTAACTTCCTCACCACACAAATGGGAGGACGTTTGAGCCTCGACAGATTTAACGTACATCGGCCCCTTATACGGTGGTTCTTCAGTGGTACTAGGCTCAAACTCATGACACTTCGGCCTCGAGTCTGTATTTTTTCTTGTAAATGTTCAAAAAAAGTCTATATTAATTCTTTTTAATTCTCCTAAAACACATTCTTTTTTTTAAAAAAAAGGTGCGTAACAAATCCATTGGATGGTACGGAAGGCGACACCGGGTTGAAAATAACTTACACTGTCACTCATTCCGAAATCAGCTGGTGGCCGTGGTAGCCGAGTGGTACAGGTATCGGACCGTGACTTGCCATGTCATGAGTTCGAGCCCAGTACCACTAAAGAACCGCTGTGTAGGGCAGCGATGCACGTTAAATCTGTCGAGAGCTGATACGTCCTCCCGTTGGTGTGGTGTGGTAGTTAGGAGAAGAGGGTGCCAGCTCAGGTGTCGTCCACGTCACTTGACCATGGTTCAAAATTACGTGGTCCGTCGCCAAAAGCACTCGTGTTGCTGAGCAGTGCGACGTTAATATTCAATCAATCAATCAACCGAAATCAGCTGTGACAATGGGAGTGACGAGTCATTTTCGAAACATGATACTGAAGGTTGGAGTAATTATAGGTTCATGTAAGTATTTGAATATTTTTACTTTTGGGGTAAAATAAATAAATTTTTTATTTCTCATTATTTCTCTCACTAAACATTTTTAAAAAGTTTCTTAAGTATCGGATACTGATGAAACTTTTACATATAATTTTTTTATTTTTTCTCAGAAACGTGTAGAGAATTGGGTTTGGCTAAAAATCGATTGCGGCTACGAAATGATTGTGACTTAAATTCGAGTAAATAAGTTAAATTTATTGAGAGAGATCCCGTCCGATAAGCAAATGGCCCAAATTACAATGCCTTTCTTACATTTTAAACGGAGATTAATTAAAATAAATATACTTTGGGGGGGAAAATTTGTTTTCCTTATTGTTGTGTAGTTAAGACCTGAGTTGTACACGTGTGTTTCTCTAAGTAAAAAAATTACATATAAAAATTTAATTTTTTCCCATCATTTGTGCTTTGACTGTTGCAAAAATCTAACTACCAAACATTTTTTTTTCCTCCTTTAAAAGATGTCAGGTTTTAAAGATGTTAAAAGTATTGAGAGAGAGTTTTTTGCACATAAAGTAAAAGAAAAAATGAAATTTTAGTTTACACAAAATATATTTAGTGATATGCTTTTTTAAGAGATTTAACAATATAATCTTCGATTATATGAGTTTTTCTAAAATGAAATAAATCAGTAAAGATACAATAGAAAACGTAACTTACATAATTAAAAACATTAAGGGCTTACATTAACGAAATAAATATAATATGATCCCTCTCTCCTGCACAGCCTAAAGCTGAATTTATCGTATACTATAAACTAACCTTGTCAATCCAATTTACCTCATATTTGAATAATAAACTCTCTGATACGCAACTACTGAATGATAACTTTCCCCATTTCACCCCCCTCTCAACCCCATTCCATATCGTTGTTTGATCATCGCGATAGCATATAATCGTCTGTCGACGGAGTGCAAAGATTTAGAAGTATATGTCTCAGATAATAATCCCGAAAGAATATGAAACCATCAAAAGGTCCGAATGTTGAGGCGTTGTAGAGCTTTAAGGGGTGGAAAGGGATATCTTTTCCAATCACACCCCTTTCACGTCGAATGAAGGCCTAATAATGGCGGCCACGCCAAAGCTCGTAAAGACGCTCTGTGATTGACTTGCTTGGAGCAAACTTATAAGAACCTACCAGCCACTTCCTCATACAATCCGTGCGATCGATGCAGACGATAATTGGATAGTCGATATAATAGGAAATCCTTGCATGTATTCCGAGTGACACTTTTGAGATACAGAAGACATGAAATGAACTGAAGTGATTATAGCTCGGATGTAGCAGTTTTTTGAGAGACGAAAATGTTTTTTCTGTTTTGTTGTGAATATAACATTGAAAAGTATTTCAACTTATTTGGACAGTAAGATTCAAAGGTACCAGTTCATTAGTTAATTATATTATTTGCAAAGTATACAGTTTTGCTTTTATAGTCTAAACAAGGAATTATCCGTCCATTTCTCTGGTTATTTAATAATGTTGTCTGAATATATACTATATATCTATATATATACAATATATAGTACACATACGTATGTATAAATTATTTATATCTAAGTCACAGCATTAAGCGTTTTATTATATAGAAAAAGATTCTTATAAATTTCCCCTCATGATTTCAAAAGGACAGGAATTCTGAATAATTTCTAAAATTGAAGTAAAATGATCTTTAACGCAACCGTAAGATCCTTTCCTAAAAGGGATTTACACAAAACCCATTTTAAATGTATC
>BMAV01006183.1:46881-66384 GCA_019973955.1 Trichonephila inaurata madagascariensis | reverse complement strand
CCTTAATTTGACTTTCAAGTTACTTTCAAAAGGTTATTTAAGCGAAAGGCTTAATTATTAACATAATAACTGCAACAATGAATTGGGTCACTTACTTTTGACGGTCAGATCCGACACAATGCTACTCGTCCTGACTTGACAAAATATCTTGTTTCGTTACTCGTAAGATCTACTAACTCAAACTCTGAAAGCTTCCTTTATTATGAATCTAACACTTTAACTTTAGTTTCAACCTGATGATGATCCCACACTAGAATAAATCACGGTTCCTTGGTGGAATGCGATTTCATAATCTCATGTTGAAAAGAATTTTCCTGGAAGATTAGAAAGAAACACGAACCGAAACTGTAATAAGTGTTATATTAAAAAAATAACATAAAAAAACTGTATAATGTATGGCTTAAGCCAATTAAATGCATAACACCAGTAAAGAACAGAATTAACCCACGGTCACTCGCGCCTGTTTTTGCTACCGTCATTACTCGCGGGGTGTAGAGAACACCCCAAACTTTTAACACGTGTATTTAATTATGAAAATAAAATATAAGTCATTATGATACATATTTATAAAGTACAAGATATTTTTTGTATTATAAAAATAAAATTATTAAATTTATTGCACACAAATAAGACTAACATTAATTTAAACAAAACATACAAAATTTTCATTTTAAACCACATAAATTATATTTTTTCATAAACCAGTATAAAACCTATATGCCAGTAATAAATATACTTTATAATTAATGAGACAATGATAGTAGAAAGTATAGAAAAATAATATTTTAATCATTTTCCAAACTTTCAGAGCAGACTGTATATAAATGCTCAACGTCTCGCGGGAGTTCTCAGCCCTCCAGATAAACTTTTGAAGATCATTACATACCAATCGTTCCTTAAAGAAGAATTGCATCAGGCCTGAAGGTTCAATGACCTAAAATGTGCAGCTACAGAAAAAATCGGGGTTCTGCGCTTTCTTTTTAGAATCCTGGGAGGATTTTCTTGTTGCTGGGGTGTACAGAACACCCCGCGCGAGTGATCGCGGGTTAAATAAATAGAAGTAATTAGTTTACTTATTTCTACACATTATCATTTGTACATTTATACATGTTGTTTGCTGCGACTAAAGTGCTCTACGTAAAAATTCACAAGAAATTTTTTTTTGTTTTGTCAAAAGTAATACACACACATTCACGTCATAAAAAGCATTAGGTTATACATGAGAACACATTACTGAAGTAAAATAACCATGAAAAGTATAAGTCGTTTCTAAAATTAAGTAGTGATTGCACTTCTGTCAAAGTAAATAGCTCTTAAAATTATAATCACGTTAACTTTTCCGCATACCCGCTTTCACTTCTAAATATGAAACTCATGATTTATGTATGAAGGCCAACTAAAATTTTTTAAATTATAAACATTCTCCACTTAAAAAAGAGAGTACATTTTTTTAATAAATTTCTGTCTTTAAAAGTCGTTAATTCTCAATATCATAAAAATTACGCTTTACAGTTTAAATGAATACTCAAACATTTTTTTTAAATCACCACTTTGAGAGAAAGCTTTACTGCAAACTTCTGAAACATCAGACTTTTATTTGGTATGAATACGCAAATGTTTTTTAAAGTACTACTTATGGGAGAAAGCTTTGTGGCATATTTCACTTGTGTGAGGCTTTTCCTTGGTATGAATACGCAGATATCTTCTTAATTGGCCACTTTGAGAGAAAGGCTTGTTGCAAATTTCACCAACATGAGGATTTTCTTTGGTATGAATACGCAAATGTCTTTTTAAATTGTCATTTAAACAGAAAGACTTGTCGCGTGAGTGAGTGAGTGAGTGAGTGAATATTAACGTCGCACTGTTCAGCTACACGAGGGCTTTTTGGCGACGGACCACGTAATTTTGAACCATGGTCAAGTGACGTGGACGACACCTGAGCTGGCACCCCCCTCTCCTAACTACCACACCACACCAACGGGAGGACGTTTCAGCTCTCGACAGATTTAACGTGCATCGCTGCCCTACACGGCGGGTCTTTAGTGGTACGGGGCTCGAACTCATGACATGCCTGCCATGGTCCGATACCTTAACCACTGGGCTACCGCAGCCCTGAAAGACTTGTCGCACAACTTACAATTATGAGGTTTTTCTTTGGTATGAATAAATAAATGTTTTGTTAAACTATCCTTAATAGAGAAATGCTTGTTATAGATTTCACAAACATGCGCCTTTTTCTTAGAATGAACATGCAAATATGTTGTTCTAAATTTCTACTGCGAGAGAAACCTTTGTTGCATACGTCACAAACATAAGGTTTTTCTTTGGTATGAATACGCAAATGTTCTTTTAAAGTATCAATCCGTGAGAAACTTTTTTTGCATATTTCACAAACATGGGGCTTTTCCTTGATATGAATACGCAAATGTTTTTTTTTAAAGTACAGCTCTCGGAAAAAGATATTTTGCATTTTTCCCAAATGTGAGGCCTTTCTTTAGTATGAACACGCAGATGCCTTCTTAAATTCTGAACTAAAGAGAAAAACTTGTTGCATAATTCACAAACAAATGGCTTTTCGTGTGTATGAGTACGCAAATGTTATTTTAATTTATCTTTCCGTGAGAAAGTTTTGTTGCATATTTCACAAACACGGCTTTTCCATAGAATGAATACGCAAATGTGTTTTAAAATAACCCCTTTGAGAGAAAGCTTTGTTGCATATTTGACAAACATAACATTTTTCATTGGCATGAATAGACAAATCATTTTCAGCAAGAGCCATCTTGTTAATTTCAAAATCAGGAAATTTTTATTTAATAAACAGGACAGAGAAATTTCAGGCGTCACACTCTTTTCACAAATATATATTTTTTATATAAAAAAATGTATTCCATTTAAATGTAATAGTGAAATTGAAACTTTCATTGTACTGGTTTAGTTACATACAAAATGAAATGCACCTGGATATTACAGCCTCTAACAGAAAATATGTGCATTATTGTCTTTTCAGGTAGACTGATTGGCATTTACATAAAATAATTTGTCTAAAAAATATTCAATGGATAGTTAAGAAACTGTATTCATATGGAATTTTATTAATATTAGCTTATCATAAGCTATTAAAAATAATTTTCAAAGATCCTTGTTGGAATATATGTTTTAAAAATATTTCAAATTCCCCTTTAAGGGCAATATTAAAAATGTCAATTAAAAAAATCACCTTAAGTAAAACATTCCACATCTGTTAAGTTCACTTTTCCTTAAAATCCTTAATTTGTTTTTTAAGAGCTCTGAGAATCTTTATATCATTTTAATTTATGAAATCAGCAGTTGTTTACAACCTCATTTCCCTGAAAGAGTGAAAAATGTAACTAAATTTTGTCAATATTGAACTTCCTAAGAAACATTTGAAATCCATAAATATCCAAAATAGCAGTACAGGATTTCATTTATATACCTTTGAGGATGAATGTTCCTTTTGATATTCTTAAACCACAGCATACCATTCAAATATTCATAGGCATTTTGAGTTTTTGAATGCAAATATTTAAAATTTCCAAAGAGGATTATGTGTACACAGCTTTTTTTTATAGTACTGAATTTCATAGATATATATTTCTTTATATGTTTTTCCACTTGTCATGTCCATTTCAAAAGTAGTACGAGCCATCATCCAAAGGACAATGACCACGTATTTCAGACCCTGAAAAAGATCATTAAATTTGAAAATCTTTCATAATGAAGTAATACTATATGTTTTTTTCAAGCAAATGAATGCTTAAAGAAGATTAATCGAGTACAGAAATGTGATAAAATTTTAAACTGTGTAAAAGAATGCGATTAGGCCAGTGAGTGAATTCACAACAGCTTTATATGAGAGAAAAGCGACTCACTGTTTCATTCCCTCATTACAAGATCTCTGGATGTATTAGACCTACATTCTTGAAATTTTGCGCGCATGTTCCCTTTTTCTAGCCAGATCAACTTCGTCACAATAGCTTCCAACAGCGGCACAACAAATATTTTAACCACGAAAAATTTCAGACTGCAACAAAACACATACTATAAAAGATTTATCTTTAACCCATGTAGGTTTTGCATGTATCAAGGGAGTATGAATTATTTTTACAGGGGATATATTCTTGCATTAACAAACTATCTGTAGCACCTGAACCACAACCCAAACAATGACTAGTACTTGTATCAAGATAAAAATTTGAAAATGCATATGAAATAAAGAAAAATTAAAGAAAAATAATTCAAGTTCATCCAAAAATATAATATAATAAATGCAAAAAGAATTTGAAAGTAAAAATAAATTAAACAAAGTAGATCTTGTTTTAAAAAACTGAGATTAAATTTATTATAAAATGAAAAGGAATTTAATCATTCCAAGTTATTAATTTGAAAACGAAACAATTAGAAGTTAGTCACTTAAAGAAAAAGCTCATATATTTTTTTTATTACACCAATAAAATAAAATCATTCAGGATCTATCTCATCATCAAATTCTAATAATAAGCACACGTTTCAATAAAAAGCATAATAATTCTGTCAAAAATGAACTCAAAATATTCATATATTGAACGATAAAGTACACCATTAAAATTGGATCATCTAGAATGTTTCATCAATAAATTATAAAAATGAACGATGTTTAAATGAAAAGCAAAATAATTCAGTGAAAATTCTTCTCAAAATACAGGAAATGATTAATTTATTACACAACAGCTGTGGGGAAAAACTTTTTGCAATCGAGATTTTCTTGATGAGCAAGCGCCGGTCAAGGTCATCACAACCAGAGCATTTCGTTAAAACACATAAAATAGATTCGTTACACAAATATTAATAACTTGAATATTCATCGATTTCCTTAATATTTTAAAAGATATACTTGCAAAGAATTTAATACGGGCGATTAAATATGCACAAATAGAAAAATAGTATTTTAAAGATAAACATTATGCTTTAAAAATATGAATTATATACTTTAAAAATTCAAATACTATTTTGTTATTAACAGCATGACGATGGCTCTGAAATTCTTCTCTTAGAGATTTCCTTTCCTTTAATGAAAAACATAATAAGAAACAGTAAATGATGCAGTTGTTGAAAACGTAATTTTCTTGGATGCTGCGGATGAAGCTGGAAATGGACTCACTGAATTTTCATCAAAGCGCTTGTACGACGAAGTAACTTCATAAAGGAACACTGTTGCTATAATGTTAGTATGTTATGGTTATGAGAGGCAAACCGTTTGTTTACATTTCAGTCAGCGTCCCCAATTTGAGCATTAAGCCAATTTTTTCAAAAAAGAAGAAAGTTAGGAAAAGAAAATTTTAAATCAATCCCGGAGCGATCCCTCAATTATTTCTGTGGGAATCTAACCGAAATTTTCCAAAAAGATTGGATTCTTCAGATGGCGGGGTTTTTATGGCGTGGTGTCTAGGGGTTTTTAGGGTGTATTAGTTAATTTTGAAATAAAATAGACAACATAGTTCAAGAAAGAAACTAGTTGAAAACTAAATAATTTATTAAGAATTATAGGGGAGTATTTACATGGGGAATATTTCAAAAGAATAGAAAAGTTGGATAAGAATATTTCGGAAGAATAGGAAAGTTAGATCACTTTACTTTAAGGGAGGCAATTGAGATTAAATAGAACTCATTATGGTGCTATTAAGACTTACCGCCTGGCGCGGATGAAACGATAGAACACATTATGGTACTATTAAGATTTACCGCCTGGCGCGGATGAACGTGCGCTGACGCGCGAAATACGACTACTCTCGACGGGTGTTAGTGGGCCTCTGGCGAAAAAGGTTCATGTCGGCGTTTTTAAAAGAGACGCTAGATGACGTTGATGTGGAATACTGTTTTGATTAGAATTGCCGAACTCGGTAAAGGATGTGATCTAACTTTTTACAAATGAGATATCCTACATATATATATTTCGCTTCAGACTGACCACCTGATCAGGACATCTGCTCATGCACCCCAACACTCAATGGTCACGTATTGTATTTTTTAAATGTATTTTAAATTGTCTGATAATAAATGTATCATTTGATCTTATTATACCGTATTTAGTCGAATCTAAGCCGCCATCGGTTCTAAGCCGCACCCCAAACATTCAACAAGCTTTGGTAAAGAATAAAATTAAAGTAAAATGGTTTATCGACATCCAATATGAACAAAATTAAAATAAATTTAAAAGAGAACTAATAAAAAATGAATAATTAAATTATTTTAAACTTTTTGATTTGTAAAAACCTTTAAAACATATATGAACCTGTAATTGTCAGTATCATGTTAAATTTAACCCATCCAACGAATTTTTACCCCTTCGATTCTAAACCTCACCAATTTTCCGAACCATTAACATGGGGAAAAAAGTATTACTTAGATTTGAATAAATACTGTATTTGTGGCCATTACGAGAATGTTTATATCTTCCGCTTTTATTTTAGTTGTATAGGTACGTAGATATCCACAATTATTATTAAGTTACATTAAATATTGTAGACCTTTCTATTTACCTCACCACACCTATGTCAACGGGTGGACCCCAAGACTTTGACAAAATTAGAAGTAGCCCGTATCCTGTAAAAGTCTGCCCACCCCCGGTATAGAGTATCATCTGAATAAGCGATAAAAATATGTAAGTTAAAGGAATTGGGATATTCTGGGGGAATGAATGTTTCCAATAACATTTACGTATTAAGGAGCTATAGCTATTGAAGATATTAAATGGCCGGAATAGAAATATCATTTAATTTGAAAGAAAGCTTTATTTCAATGATTATTAGAATGTCAAATTCGTAAATTGTTTCGTAAATTTTTCCTAAGAGGATTATATATCAAAACATTCAATTGCGTGTACCATAGCTGCGCTACTTTTCGAAACTCTTATTAAATATATTTATTGATACATTAAATAAAAACCATTTCAGTATTTCACAAATTTTAAAGAGGTTATAGAAAGTAACATTTAAATAATTTGATTATTTGAAACATTTTTTTTGTCTGTTGTATTTTCTTAAAGAAAAATTTATTGACCTTCCCTAATAGTTTGAATTGAATTTAATGTAAAAAGGTTTTGGAATAACTCCTGGCTACATGAAAAGATTAAATACGTAAATGACGATAAGTGGTAGAATTCTTAGTCTTGAATTAAAAAATAAAACTTAACAAGCGGCTTAAGTAATAAGCTGATGAGATACCTAAAAATTTTTAGCGAATGATGTTTTTTGAAAAATGTATAAAAACTGGCTCATGAATATAAATTCTCATAAACCACTAAAATAATTTTTTTTAAAAAAATTCAAAAGACTGATTATGAACAGTAGCAGCAAATATAAAGAAGAAAAAAAAAGAGCACAATAAGTTGAAACAGAGTTTATCAATCTAACATCTCTAGTTTCTCAGTAACGCTCTTCTCTTGTACATAGTAGGACAGTGTAGAAGCTGTGCGGAGTCTATGACCTCTCCAGAGCTGCACAGAGTGCATATCGGGGAATGAACAACTTTGATTCTATATAGATGGTTTCGCAGGCAGTCATGTTCGGTGTTTAGGAGGAACTCAGTGACCACCCTACGCCTTGGGTCATTACGCAAATTCAGGATAGCATTCCTCCAAGATTTGTGGGAAACATGGTTATAGAGGTCTTCCTGAGCATAGGGTTTTAATAAGATTTTTGATGGAATGGAAGGAAATAGAACGAGAAACTAACACCACATTTTTCAATTCTTATTATAGCTCTATCTCTCTACATACTTATATATTTATTTATCTTTTTCAAATTTTCAATCGTTAATAAAATGCTTTCTATTCATCCAATGAAGTTGAAATAGTTTTTTAGACTTGTAGTGGATGACACTTGATGTTAATATAGTTTATTCAAATATTAATTTATTAATTAAATTTAATTAAATTAATTACCGGTTTCTGACACAAACTTAGACTCGTGATTTTTGTTGTAACAATGTAAATGTTAAGACAAAGACAAAAGTTGGCGTTTTCACCCAAATTAGCCAAACCGGGTGCATTGTTACAACAATGCAGATAAATCATGCTCTTTTTTCAATAACTACTATTAGTTCACACTCTCCCTATATATATATATATCTTATTCAAATTTCAATTTTTAATAAAATAGTTTCTATTCATCCATTCAAAGTAGGATTTGACTAAAAAATATTTTTTTATATTACTTTTTAGCCAGGAAGTCAGCTTTTTCGTTACCTGGAACTCCACACTAAACAGGTACCCACTGAAGGACTATGTTTTTCCCAATTGATACCAGATTTTTAAGATCATGACAACAGTCCAATATGTCCAACAATATCTGAGGATAACAGCTCATAAACCAATAAACAGCTAAAATAGATATACCATTAAAAAATGTTATGAAGAATCATTTGGATTTATTTTTTCTAATTTCTCCTCGTTTAATTAATAATTGTAGGATATGGATAAAGCTTAAGCGTATCACAAACTCAACCATTTGGAATATACCCTGGTTTTTTTCGCTTAGAACATTTCTGAAAACAGGAATTAATTTTATATATTTTTTAAACTTCAAGTAAATACCTTTGTAAACGTATAGAAATTACATAAAAAAATCCTAAATATTGTTTTTTACTTTTATAAAATTTTATTGCATAAATCTTAACTTTACCACGGAAAAACAATAATGAAAATAGAAACTAATAACATAAAGCTTTCATCAGGCTTTTTTTTTATTTTCTAAGAAAGCAGGAAATATAACGCAAATTATGTACAGCATGAATTCTTTTAAAAGTTGTTTTTAATACATAAATGTATTCTTTTAATAATGCAGGACTTTTAACTTATGCATAATATTTATACTATATAATATGTTCTTTTTAAAAATACTTTAAAATAATTTTATACATATGCACAATTGTGTTTTTATTACATTGTTTCAAATTTAAATGTGTTAGAAAAAAATTTCTCTTCGTGTACTTTGAGAACTTTTTCCTACCCTCTTGATTATTCAAAGTTTTTCATTCGTTCCTTCAACATCGAATTATCGAGAGTCGACTGTGTATCCATTCTTTCAAGATGTCTATAATAGAACATTGTACGAAATGGAGTTCTAGATAAACCTTGTATTAATTTGTTAACATTTTTATATATGCTCTTCTCTGTCGATCAGCTGCTCTGCTAGACAAGTTATCAGTCCCCTCATTTAGGAATCAGGTTGGGCCCATTTTTGTTTTCATTTCCATTGGTTTTGTATCGGATGATATTTTGGCCAGGTTTGGTTTTATTTGATTTGATAGTTTTTCTTTCATTGCGCGCGCACGCAAAAACCCCATTTGTCCATTCAATTGTTTTCACCATAGTAGCAATTTTAAGCCATGTCAAATATTTCAATGTACATGCCATATAAGAATATTTTTCAATAAATAATTTTAAAAAAAATTGAGGAAACATAATTTTTTTTAATAATCCATACAGGCAAAATAATTCATACAGATTAAAGAGCCGCAAATTTTAGAATTCCTGTTTTTGGAAAAATGCGAATTGAAATCAAACCATTTTGACAACACGTTTACTTTAAAAAGAATTTCAAATAGGGATCCCCAATATGAACCATTGCTTAGCTCGTCCGAATCTGAAATGTACCATTTTCTTTTTTTAAATTCGTTCAATAAAATAAAACATGATAATATTTCAATTAATTTATTGAAAAAAATTTCTCTTTTATTCAAACATTATACTCAAAACTGTAACTTCTATTTTGCAAGATATATTCAAAAATAAGTGATAAGTATCTACATTCTTCACACTGAGATTTTACACAAACTTGCTCTATTTATTTTATCCTGTTACATAAACTTTGCGTCTTAAGCATATTTTTCAAAAAGAAAACAGAATCATGATTTACTTTATTAATCAGGTATATTTTTTTTTAAAAATGCGATTTCCTAGCATTGATGTTTTATTCGTTTTGGAAATTTTTAATAGAGGGCAGCACAAATCAAGCGGGTAATTTCGGAATTTTTAGTGTGGATTTTAATTTTCTTTTTAAATTACTCAATTGATGGAAAAATAATAAAATTAAGAAATAAATGCTCAAATATGTATGATGACACAAATATGTTTCTTCCATTTTTTTTTATTCCTGCAAATCACAAAAAGAAAAAAAAAACATTGATTTTTATTATAGTCATTAGCTTGTATTTTACATTATTTTTAATTTTATTTGCAATATTATTCTAGAAATATTTTGTGATTTTTCTTGGGCATTTATGTATTACACACGTCTTAAGGAACTTTTTTAAAAGTTCTGAATTTTTTGAATTTTTTCCCATTACAGAATTTTTTTAATACTCATATAATGAAAAGTCTAATACACATACCACTTTTTTCTCGTTCTCTCTAATTGCTGCATTAGTTGAGAATATAATTATCACTATGTATTTAATTCAACAAAGGTTATTCGTTTTGCCTATCTTTTTATTATTGTTTAAATGGTTCCATATTCTAATTCATAGCATCAGCACTGGAGTTATTTTATTTAATGTTTCACGAGAGGATCAAAAATTTTTCTTTTTAATATATTTTTCTGATAGAAAAAGAAATAGCCTTTTTTACATTGTATAATCATGCACAGTTTCTACGTTCTGTGGTAAATTATTCTCAAAAGTTTTTAAGTTGTATAATAAGGTAATAAAAATCCTGTTAAAATAATTTGTACTAATATAATGTAACAGTTTTGATTACGTAATTGTTTATGTTTTCAATGAGAGTTTCTTCTTTTTTTTTTTCTTTGCAGGAGGCTTAATATATGATTTTACTACATTGGTGCTACTTTGGTGTTCAAAAGTAATTTTGCACATTTTGTCGAATTTCTCGAAAATACTTTAGCAAAATGTAAAAAATACTGCTTTGAAACAAAGATCTAAATCGTGCTCGCCGAATGCATAAGCGTGTAACTCTGACTGTAATTTATTGAGAAACAGGATGTACATAAGTGCTGTGCCCAAATCCGTATTTTGTTCTTTAGCACACTTCGCCGAATTTCTTTCTCTTGATGCGTGTTATTTATTTTCATAATACATATAAAAAGATTTAAGTAGTGAATGAAGTTTCTTTCACAAAAGAAATGCAACTCCCCCTCAGTAAAATTCTTTACTTTAAAAAGTCGCATAAATATTTTTTAAATTATTTTTTTACGGCCTTGCTATGAGACATGTTTATTTTGATGCTTTCTAACTGAAAAAAACTGTTTTAAATTGTTCATTTAAGCTGATTTTTTAAATATATTTACTTAGGTAAAATAAGCTTCACTACGCAATTGTGACGGACCCCCTTAAATTTGAGCCACAGTCAAGTGACGAGAACGACACACACAAAAGCTAAACTTCACTCTCCAAATGTCCACATCATGCGAAACTAAAGTATTTTGAACCACGACAGATTTGTTGTTGTTCTTACTTTTGCCACCTGATCGACAGAAACATCAGATCAAGGCCCAAGAAATTCCTCGTGGCAAAGGGTAAGGTTGCACGCCTGTCGTTAGCCTTGAGCACCATGCAGGGACAGTAAATTTTGGTTCGATTACAACTCAATTTAGACGCAGAACATGCTGGGGGTGGTCAGCGATCTTCCACTTCTCTTCCCGTTCCACCAACCTCAGGAGAGGACTTGCGGCTTGATGGCTATTTAGAGTACAATCATGCCGTCTAGTTACTACTCATTTACAAAAATCCGTGCCTTCTCCGGGATTCGAACAGGCCCTACGGCCCAACAGTCAGCGTCTCTAACCACTATACGCTTGGCGACGGAAGCTGTATTTAATTTCTTTTAATCTAATACAGAATAAAACAAGTGATCTGTTTGATTTTAATTTACTATGAAGCCCCCGAGGGGTGTTGGTGGCATATCTCGTAACAACTATTGGTCCAAGGAAGGTATTAATAAATAAATAAACAATGTAAATAATACTAATGTAAATAAACAATGTAATACTCATAAATAAATAAAGAACTCACGACATAAGTAATGTACAAATCGTAATTGTGGTTTAATTCCATCGAATCAACACACATGCACACAAGCCCAGTTTTAAATACTCCGAACGAAAACTTTTGAATATTAGGAAAGAGCGAGATGAAATAGAGCTGAATTATATGTATATAATCCATGGATTGGTGAATTTCCATCGAAAGGCTATTCTTACCACCATAGTAATTCCATGGTTCTTTTGCCATTTCGAAACATATGAGGGCCCGTCCTTTCGTCTACCATTACCTGTGAGCCGAACCGTTGAATATGTGGTTCTCAGTCGCTGGGTGGCTAAAATACAGTCGACTGCGTTTTCATCTCATCGGCCGTTTGGGTATCGGAAGGGGTCAATGAAATTAAATTGGAATCCTTCCTGATCTAATGGATCCAGCCAATAAGGGAAAGAAAGTCTTCTCGGTGATATTCACGACCTCCGTTTCGAAAAATTATTTTATAAAATCATTTATTCTGCTAAATTAACATGATTTTAGGAGGAAACAATTCAAGACTAATTCCATTTATTTTTACTCATTAAAATATTGGTGTTTGTAAATAATATTATAGTATCTATAGACACTTATTTTTGCTCTCAAAACCTCAGTATAACTAAATCTCATTCTCCATTTCATTTAAGTCGGATGGTCGCGGTAGCTTAGGATTCATGGTCATGTATTTGTGGCCGGTGTGTCATGAGTTCCTGGCAAGTGACACTTAATAGCCGCCATGTAGAATAGCTGATAAACGTGAAATCTGTCGGAAATGAAATTTCTTTTGCAGGCGCAGCGTGGGAAGAGTGGTGCCGGCTCAGGTGCGGTCCTCGTCACGAATGCGTGTTCAAATTACGAGATTCATCGTTAAAAGTTAACTCATTTTTTCGAGCTAACTGAAGAGAGAAAATGTATACGTCTTTAATTTATTTAAAACAATAATATTCAGCGTTTCTCATTTTAGGTTTTAGTTTCAAAAGAAATTAAAAATTCGGATTTCGATTTCAGTACAACGTTGAAATGAAGCAAATTAATATGAAAATATATTTATAAACTATTACTCATGTAAAGCGATGTAATCTGTCATTTGATTTTTCGCTTTGTATTAAATAAGTATTTACCGTATAGAACAAAAGTAAAGCTTTCATTTTAAAATAAGCAACATGGCCCTTCCTCGAAATTATACTTTGAATCAACATATGCATATTCTTTCCGATGAAAAGCCTCATATTTGTGAATTATGCAATACGCCTTTATTTGATAGTAGCAATTTAATAATTCATCTACGTAATCATACCAACGAAAAGCCTCACAGTTGTGAAATATGCGACAAAGCTTTCTCACGAAGTGATACTTTAAAAGAACATTTGCGTGTTCATACCAAGGAAAAGCCTCACAGTTGTGAAATTTGCAACAAAGCGTTCTCCCTAAGAACTAATTTAAAAGAACATTTGCGTGTTCATACCAAGGAAAAGCCTTACATTTGTGAAATATGCAACAAATCTTTCTCACTGAGGTGTAATTTAAAAAAACATTTGCGTATTCATACCAAAGAAAAGCCTTATGTTTGTGAAGTGTGCAATAAAGCTTTCTCTCAGAATGAAAATTTGAAAACTCATTTTCGTATTCACACCAAGGAAAAGCCTAACTTTTGTGAAATATGCGAAAAAGCTTTCTCACGAAGTAATACTTTAAAAGAACATTTGCTTGTTCATACCAAAGAAAAGCCTCACAGTTGTGAAATTTGCAACAAATCTTTCTCACAGAGGTGTAATTTAAAAACACATTTGCGTATTCATACCAAAGAAAAGCCTTATGTTTGTGAAGTGTGCAATAAAGCTTTCTCTCAGAATGAAAATTTGAAAACTCATTTTCGTATTCACACCAAGGAAAAGCCTCACTTTTGTGAAATATGCGACAAAGCTTTCTCACGAAGTTATACTTTAAAAGGACATTTGCTTGTTCATACCAAGGAAAAGCCTCACAGTTGTGAAATTTGCAACAAATCTTTCTCACAGATGTGTAATTTAAAAACACATTTGCGTATTCATACCAAAGAAAAGCCTTATGTTTGTGAAGTGTGCAATAAAGCTTTCTCACAGAGGTGTTCTTTAAAAAAACATTTGCGTATTCATACCAAAGAAAAGCCTCATGTTTGTGAAATATGCAACAAAGCTTTCTCACGAAGTAATACTTTAAAAGAACATTTGCGTATTCATAACATGGAATAACCTCATGTTTGTGAAGTATGCAATATAGCTTTCTCACAAAATTGCAATTTAAGACAACATTTACTGTATCATACCAAGGAAAAGCATCGTGTTTGTTAAATGTGCAAAAAAGCTTTCTGTCAGATTGATGATTTGAAAAAATATCTGAGTATTCATGTCAATTGCAAAGATTAATTTTAGGATATTCAGATCGAACAACTTTTAAAGACAGAAATTTATTAAAAATGTACGCTCTGTTTAAAATAGTGAATGTTTTTATTTTTAGAAATTTTAAATGGACTTCATACATAAATCATCAGATTCATGTTCAGAAGTAAAAACAGGTATGCGGAAAAGCCGACAAATTGATTATAATTGTATGCAATTTATTTGTTAAAACTTAAATCTTGGACTTAATCCTAGAAGATTAGACTTATACTTCACATTTAGACTTAAAATTTTACTTCACATTTTTGTATTATCATGTATAACCTAACCCTTTTTAATCCATGAATGTATTACTTTTGACAAAATAAATTTTATTTCTGTACTTGGAGGAACATTTTTTGTAAGTTTTTAGATCGAGCATTTTAGCCGCACGTTCATTTAATCCGTGGATTTTGATGCAATACATGAAATATTTCTGTGTTTCACGAATGGACTTTTAGGATACTTTGTAAATTTAAAATAATGCTTTTTGGGCCGATTTCGCCAAATTACATTCAAAACGTCAAATTAGGATATTTTACTTTAATAATTTCAATTCGTTTTCCGAAATTCAGGTGACGAGAAAGGATATATAATTCTCGTTGTAACTTACTTGTATGTATTTAAACTGAAATATATTAAAATAGTAAGTTTTCTTCTTGTTACATAAACGAAATATAAATATAAATGTAATATAAGCCTGATACAGTGTTTTTCAAACTGTGGGGCGCACCCCCCTAGGGCGCTTGATAACCCAATGAGGGGAGCGAGCATATCGAAAATAAAAGGTTAAAAAAATTTACTGAAATTAAACTTAACAAATTACTTTCTGACATAATAAAAAATTACAGATTTACACTGATATGATTTATATATATCATCTGGCAAAATTACGTCATCAAAAATAAAAGATTCTAATTTAAACGCTCATTAGCTATCTTCGATCCTACAACCAAATTAAAAAAAAATATTTTGTTTGTTTTACTGTAATTCCACGATGAAAGGATTTTTTATTACGTTTCTTTTAACTTATAATATTACTTTAACTGACCTTTGAACTTACTGGTATGGTTATCTCCATCTCTTTTTATATTTAGGGAATTTTTAAATAATATATTTCTGTTTCGCCTTTTTCCATGTGAAAGAGTTTTATGATATATTGAGCACTTTGAAGAATTATTTGGCCAGATTTATTTTTATGAGTCTTCTGAAACATATAATGTATAATGAAAAACGTTGAACACAATTCTCTTTTAGAACTAATATCCATATTATTTTTATATTGAATACACTGAACTGAATATTAGCGAAAACTGTCTTTGATTTGTGTCCTTTATTAAAGTCACACATTTGAAAAAATTTAGTTCAGTTTTACTGGATTTTTTTTTTCTTCTCAAATTTTCGAAGACTAATTGAAAAGTCCATTGAAATAGGTAAGTATATTTTCCCGTAGTTAAATTATTTACTGTGATTTTGTATTGTATATAGTAAAAATAATTATAAGAAAAAAGGATTGGGGTAAGTCACTCCGCGGGAACATTAACTTTAGTATCGAGTGCACACTTGGACCCGGGATAAGACATTTTGAAGTTTTCTCGCTTTAAATATTAAAAATAACACAATTATTCTTTATTTGAATTTTACCTTCTTTTTCATTATTTAACATTAATTCTAAATACTAATTCTGTGAGGCTTAAAATTGCAGTTTGTTCAAAACTATTTATAATATAAGCATTAATTTCAAAATGTCATTTTGCATTTTGTATACATTGTCATGCACTTGGTTTTACTCTCCTTACAATTAAGCTATTATATCCAGAAAAATGTATTATTTTTTTTTAAAAAAATAAACTCGTGTGAAGAGTGGGTACTTCAGCCAGTATATGAACAAGTTTAATAATTATTAGAGAATTCCATGGGCTTGTCTTGCAAAGCAAAGTTTTTCAAAGGAAGGCTTAATATTAGAAATTGACACTCTGAATTCTTTTTCTATATTTAGCTGAGATTTATATTTTGTTTTCAAAACAGCAACAGTAGAAAATCCGGTTTTACAAAGGTAGGATGTTGAAAATGGTAATAGTATACGAAATGCTTTTGTTTTCAGTTCAGAAAATTCATCATCCACCTCTGCCCAAAATTCAAAGAGCTATTTATTTCAAAATTTCCATTTAACTATGTCACTCGATGTGAAATCTATCAAGATTTCTTCTTCGGCAATTGAGAGCCCTTCTGAAGTATTGTGAAATGAATCCCTAACCCACACGTAACTTGCTATCAAGTTGTCTTCAGCAAGAAAACATTTTTTAAAATTCCATGACAACATAACTAAATGATATTCTATGGTTTTAAAAGCAACTTCCGCATATTGTTCTTCAGATTTGTAAGTTTTAACACATAGTAAGTACACATGTAAGTTTTACTCAGGGTTTTTCAGTAATAGTAATAGTAAATCCAAAATTTAAGTATTCTTTAAAATATATCCTTGATTTAATTTTAGAGACCATATTCTTCTGTGTACTTGTTGCTACTTTATTATCATCGAATGTTCATCGATACTTCATTATCATCATTTGTTTTAATCTACTGCCGTAAATACTTAATACCGTGATTTACAACTAACGCGTAAATTATAAAATGTACATTTTCAAGACTGATTCGCTAGCTATAGAAGTATCAACTCGACCAAAACTGAATGGAATTGTACCAGGTACAGCTTTTTTACATGTTTTGCGCAGACGTCCGGCAGGTTGGCCAGAGTCACGCAAACCTTCGCCAGAATTTTTGCCTGATGTGATCAATATGACAGAGAGCACAACATAGACTAGATTATATTTTTCTAATGTGATATTTGTACCTATATAAAAATAGATGATGAAGGGAATAAATCTTTAATTAAATATCATTTTGCAATCTTTTCTAAATTAAAAATTAGCGAAAGAAAAATATAATAATTATCCTATTACTTAAATGTAATTTACTAAAAATATATATTACTTAAGGGGACACATTACCCTAAAAATGACGATTTTAACGAATTTTTTTTATTGCCTTATTTTAGTTGTGTGACTTTTTTAAATATGTTTATAAAATTTCGTAGCTCCAGCTGCATTATTTTGCCAGTTATGTAACTTTTTTTGACAGTACGTCGAAGCGAAACCGAAACTAAAAGACGTGATGTCTGCTTCTTTTACAGACGCTATCATCCTAGCCTAAACAATTTCGATTGATTTACTTATACACGCGATATCTAAAGATTTATACTTTAATTAGAAGAGAAGTAAATTAATTCGTTTATTTTTATGCAAGGGAGAAACGTTATTCCATTTTGCTTTGCATTATTTTTTCTTATTCTAAAACCATTAGTATAAAAACAAAAGGCTTTTTTCAAAGCCAATTATATAATCAATTCATTTCTTTATAATTTTAAATATTCGTTTCAATATCTTTTTATTAATAAGTAAACTTTAATTCATCCTGCCTAGACGAAAGCGATAAATCCTGTTAGTAAACAAAAAGCTAACAAGAGATGGTGCAGTGAACACTACAGTCATGAAACTGATGTTTTCACAGCAAAGATAAAACTTCTATTTCCTCAGCATTACCAGACAGAAATATGAGATACCAAACTTTAGAAGACAGCTGCTTGAACAATTTAAATTGTAATGAAAATTCTGAAGCCCCTCATTATGTGATAATGGATGTACAGTTTTTAAAAGGACTTTTAAAAAACTTATTGTGTTATGTTTGCAAATCGTATTCACTAAAAATTGACATTGGTGAAAAGCTTGGATTTTCTAGAAAAATCTCTGTATTTTGCCCTTCTTGCGATATAATTAAATCAAGTAACTTTACATCCAGACGAATTTCTGACAGTGAAGGTAATGGAAGCCAATCATTTGACATAAACATGCGCATGGTGCAATCATTTTTAAGTGTTGGGAAAGGCTAATTAGCTATGGAAAAATTTTGTATGTTAATGAATATGAATTTACCCTTAAGCAGAGAAAACACATTCAATACATATAAAAAAAAGTTATGTAAATCTCTGGTTAGATCTACAGAAAAAAGCTTGAATGATGTTCGAAGTCAGGTAAAAAGCGCTTATCAAAGTAATAGTGCCATTACTGATATTACTTTTGGTGGTACTTGGTTGACTCGGGGACATTCACATCTGAAATATATAGGAGTAGGTTGCGTGATTAACCTTCTGACTGGATTTGTCATGGATTTTGAAATTATGTCGAAACGCTGTATTGAATGTGAACACGCAAAATCTGGATTGGGAAAAAATTCAACAGAGTTTTATGTGTGGTGTGAAGGCCATATATCTTCATGTGCAATCAATCACATAGGATCATCTTGTGCCATGGAGCAAGAGGCTGCTCTTAAATTATGGCAAAGATCTGAAGATAATGGTTTTCGATACACGACACTATTATCAGATGGGGATGCAAAAACATATCAGTATTTAAATACTAAGGAAGTTTATGGTCCTGAGACAAAAATAAAGAAAGAAGAGTGCATAAACCATGTTAGCAAGAGGCTAGGTACATCTTTACGAAAAGCTGTTAAAGAATGGCGGGCAAGAGAGGTTTCCTTGGGAGGGAAATCCCGTGGAAGTTTAAAGGAAGAGACAATTAAAAAATTGTCACGTTACTATCAAAATGCCATTCGCTCAAACAAAGGTGACGTAGAAGCAATGAAAACTGCAATTTATGCAACATTGTTCCATAATATATCAACGGACCAAAAACCTCAACATTTTAAATGTCCAACTGGAAAAGATTCTTGGTGCTTTTTCCAGGCTGCTCTTGCTCGTGATGAAGTACCAGGTCCTCACGTAAAGCATGTGAAGATAACCTTGAAGGAAGCTCATTTAGCCAAAATCATGACAATATATCAAAGATTAGCTTCAAATGAACTCCTTCAAAGATGCATAAGATGTGCGACTAAAATGCAAATGAGAGCCTTCACAGCATCATATGGGGTAAATGTTCGAAAGAAACGTCAGCGACACTACGTCGAGTAACTATTGTTGTTTGTGAATTCAATTTTGGTA
>BMAV01006183.1:21024-43324 GCA_019973955.1 Trichonephila inaurata madagascariensis | reverse complement strand
TATATATATATATAGGAAGATTGTGAACTATATAATAGTAGGAGTTGAAAAAGATATATGGAATCATTTACTTGTTTAAGCTAGATTATAAAAGATTATGACTGCTTTATTAATGATGTGTGTGTAACACGTTAATCGTAATTGATTTCACATTATGAAAAAGGGAGAAATATGTTGCCAACTTTATAAAATTCATCTTTTAAAATCTCAAAACTCGTGAAATGAAAAGAACACCTTTAGTTTCGTTTTGTTTACTATTCAAATTTTTTCAAAACTCCAATTGAAGTCAGGCTTCCTGGATATTGAATGCGGATTCAACGCATTTATGATACAGTAGTATTCTATTGCTTGTGTTAAATGGAAAACGGTTCTGACAGATGCATTTGTATCATTCATCCAAAGGCAAAAATATTGCTCCGTTCAGATTCATAGTCCCTCAATATTTGCAAGCGTTAGTCTTTGTTGAAAACTTAAGTAATACGCCCTTTAATCCTAATGTAATCTCATTATTCGATGTTGCCCCTCACATAAAAACTGAATCACCTGCAAATTTCGAAAAAGGTTTCGATAATCCGAAATTTCTCTATTGCTCTTTTGGGCTCCTCCCCGCCCCTCCCATAAAACATTTACGAAATCCTATAATACAAAAAAGGATTTTCGTTCCTGTTCTTTTTATCGGCAACTACCCCTCAGGGAATGCGTACTGTTAGAGTCTTTCTGGAAGAAAAAAAAATTTTCGTGAAATACTTTTCTCTAAAATGTACCTGTATCAGGAATTGAACATTTAAAAGGGAGTTTTCTCACTCTTTTTCCAGTTTTCGGTACGCCTCAGTTCGTTCTGGTGAATCATTCGAAAATGTGTAAAATGGCTCCCAAGGTTTCCCGAAACATGTTGAACAAGATAGAGTGTTGTTTTTGATGAATTTATTCCATAATCGGTTCAGACTTATATATGGGAGAGGAACTTTGAGAAATGGTTCATCCAGAGGAAAATGAAATTCGTCTAGGCATAAAATTGAAATATAGTATAAACTCTGTCAGCTGCAATCACGATGTAGAATTGGAATGGATCTGAGTATACAGCATGCGGAATGAACTTACTTATCAGACTCATTTTTTTAAACACAAAAGTTTTTTTTATGTATTTTAAATATATCAAATTTCTAGTTTTCTCGAAAAAATAAGCATTAAGTGCACTTTAGAAAAAAACGCATTCAAGGGACGCTATTTATGTATTAGTCATACACAACCTTATTCAGTTTCTAATACACAATTTAATAAGAACTTAATAATGTAAATGGTTTCAATGTCTTAAATGCGGTAAAAAGAAAACAATAACATTATATCAGAATGTTCTATTCAAAGCATTTTTTCTTAATGTAAACATTTTACGTGCAAACAAATAAATGTCTAATAAAGTAATTATTTTTAACTCTAGGAAAAAAAAGTTTTGGTTAAATTCAATACGATATAACAATATTTTAAAAGTATTCTTAGACATGTAACATTTTGGATATGGATCAGATTTTTTTTAATGTTTAAACTTATTCTTCTTGGAATATAATGATAATTGGCTTCACTTTTAAATACTTATCTTCAATTGCCTGTTTCAATGCATTGGAAAAATATTAAATAAAATGTTATTAGTAATAATACTACAGTTATTCAAAATCTATGTAAAATTACCGAGACCGTTATTGGGTTTGAAAAGAGAAAAAAGAAAAAAAAAATGTCCATCAAAATTTACGATCTAAAATAAAAATTTATTTTTGGAACCTTTTAATATCACGAAATATATTTCTAAAGACAGATAAATAAATTTTAGTTTTTATGAAAAAGGGATTCATTTTAAGAATTTGTTTGTAAGAAAATAAATCAAATGAAATTTTTCGTGTGTATATCTATTTTTTAGAAATTTGGTGATAAAATTAATAACATTTATAATATCTTACTTTCGTACTTCATTCTAAGAAAGAAAAATAAATGGATTATTCCAGTTCACCTAAAAAAAAAATTCATTACCTAAATCTAATTTTCTACTTAAAACGTTTTCACCGAAGAGCAAGTTTTAAGATATTTCTCGAACGCAGTATTTGAAAACTTACTACATAATAATGACCCATTGCTCTTATTAAAAGGTTATCTGTAAAATAATAGTAAATATCAAGATGTTTCTTTACATTTTCTTTAAATTCTCCAAATCAAGAATATGCCAGAAAATAAAAACGTAAGTCTTATATCGACATTACATTTTTTATTAAAGAAGTTTTCAAAAAAGGGGAGAACAAATAAGTTAAAATTTTCGAATAAAAATATTTAACAATGTGATCCTGATTACACATATTAGAAAAAAGGGATATTTTCAGAACAAAACGTACTGAATTTTAGATATTTTGACACAAAAAAATTTGTACGAGTTTTAGCAAAAAATCCCACTCTAAATTTCCACGAAATACTAATAACTTAATTGTATACGTGAAATATATATCAGCATAAGAAAATATCTAATACAATTGCATTTAGATTTTATTTAGGTTTTAGACGTATATCACTCTTACATTTAAAGTTCGTTTATATAAGAGGAAGAAAATTTACTCTATTTTAATATAAATATCTCAATTTAAATACATTCACGTAAGTTATAGCAAGAATTATATATCCTTTCACGTTCACCTGAGTTTCGGAAAACTAATGAAAATTTTTTGTGTGAAATATCCTAACTTGTAGTTCTGAATAAGCTGTGGAATAGAATTTTTCTAATTCTACCAAAACTGCATCACTTTATATTCACAAAACATACTAAAGATTCAATCGTAAAATTCAGAAACATTTTCAAGTACTATATAAAAATCCGGAGATTAAATGGACATGCGACTAAAGTGCTAGATTTAAAAATTCACAAGAAATATTTTTCCAGTAACACAATAAAATTTATTTTGTCAAAAGTAATACATTCACGTCATAAAAAACGTTAGGTTACACATGAGAATACAATACTGAGGAAAAATGACCACGAAAAGTATAAGTCTAATCTTCTATAGTATTCAGTCCATAATTCCACTACACTGTCAAAATAAATAACTCAAAAGTATAATCACATTGTCGACTTTTCCGCATCACTTCTAAACAGGAAACGAATGATTTATGTAGGAAGATCACCTAAAATTTTAAAAAAATATTAACATTCTCGACTTTAAACAGACATATTTGCGTACATTTTTAATAAATTTCTGTCTTAAAATGTAGTTAGATCTAAATATCGCAAAACCAATCTTTGCATTTGACATGAATTTGCAAATATTTTTTTCAAATCACCATTGTCAGAGAAAGCTTTATTGCACACTTTACAAATATCAGGCTTTTATTTGGAATGAATACGAAAATGTTTTTTTAAAGTACTACTATGGGTGAAAGCTTTGTTGCATATTTCACAACTGTAAGGCTTTTCCTTTGTATGAATACGTAGATGTATTCTTAAATTGCTACTATCAGAAAAAGGATTGATGCATATTTCACAAATGTAAGGCTTTTCCTTGGTGTGAATAAGCAGATGTCTTCTTAAAAGGGGAACTCGAGAGAAAGTCTTGTTGCAAATTCCGCAAGTATTAGTCTTTTCATTGGTATGAGTTAGTAAATTTGTTTTTTTTTCAAATCACAGTCGTAAGAAAATGTCTGCTTACATATTTCTCAAACAAAAGGCTTTTCGCTGGTATTAAGGTGCAAATGTGCTCTCAAGTCAACATCTCAAGAGAAAGTCACGTGACATATTTCACAAATATGAGGCTTTTCATTAGAAAGAATAATCACGCGTTGATTCAAAATATCATTTTCGGGAAGAGCCATGTTGTTAATTTTAAAATTAAAGCTTCCCCACTGGGGTTCTATGCGGTAAATACTTATGTAACATAAAGCGAAGAAACAAATGAAAGATTACATCACTTACCATGAATAGCGGGTTATAATTATATTTTAATTTTAATTTGCTTCATTTAAATGCAGTACTGAAATCGAAACCTGATTTTTTACTTTCTTTTAAAACTAAAAATTAAAAAGAGAAATTCTGAATATCAGAGATTTAAATGATTTCAAGACGTGTCATTATATTTCTCTCTTCTAAATGATAAAATATGATAATGTGCCGATGATTTTAAGTGGAGACTTCAATATTACCTTAGCAGATCATAAAAATCTACCACTAATTGAATTTCTAAATGAAACACTTAATTTAAATATATCCAATGATTAAAAACTCAGTTCTACAAAATATGAAACACTGATTCATGCGGTTTTTACGCGATACTTAGATAAATTTGAATCAAACATTTTTCTTTCTTACTTTAGTTACCATAAGCCTGTTGTATCTTTTTAGAACAAAATGAAATAATTGAAAGTACAAAAAGTTTAAGTATTGTTGAAATTAATGATGGCAATGATGCAAATAAATAAAATAATGTTAAAAATCAAGTACATTGAAATTTAAGTAAATACAAATAGTATCCATAAATAATATGATTGTATATTAATTGTTATTTCAATTGAATTGTATTTATATTTTGGCATGATCTTATGCAGCCAGTAATATATTTGAATAATAAAAAATCATACAAACATGCATATAATTTTTGCTCGGAGTGTCAATAGATGTGAAAACCAGATTTATGTTGATAATTTTAATTGAAACATTACGAAATTTCGAATTTTAATACTAAAAGTTCTAAGTTTCACTTCTATCGGCAGGCTCTATAACTGCCATTTTTTTTATCGGCAACTAACCCACTGGGAATGCGTACTGTTATAGTCTTACTGGAAGAAAAAAATATATTTTTCGAGAAAATGCTTTTCTCTTAAAAGTACCTGTATCTGGAACTGAACATTTAAAGGGGAGTTTTCTCACTCTTTTTCTAGTTTTTCGGTAAACATCCATTCGTTCAAGGGAATCATTCCAAAATGTGTAAAATGGCTTCCCAAGGTGAAAAAAATCGGTATACCGAAACATGTTGAATAAGATAGAGTGGTGTGTTTGAGGAATTTAATCTATTATCGGTTCAGACTTATCTAACGTTGAGAAATGGTTCACCCAGAGAAAAACAAAATCCGAGTAGGCACAAAATTGAGAAACTGAGTATAAATTTTGTCAGCATCAATCACGAATGTAGAATTGGAACGGACCTGAAATGCAACATAAGAAAACTTACTTATAATCCAGATAAACTTTTTTGAAGAAGACCCATTTTTAAACAAAGAAGTTTTTTTTTATGAATTTTAAATAAATAAAATCGCTAGTTTTCTCTGAAAAAAAGCTTAAAATACATTTTAAAAAGACACACACTCAAATAACTCTATTTATGTATTATAGTCGCTCAACATTATTCAGTTTCAAATTTTCAGTTTACTAAGAACATAATACGGTAAATGGTTTCTATGTTTTAAATGCGGTACAAAGTAAATAATAACAGTATATCAGAACGTTCTACCCAGAGCATTTTTACTTAATGTAATCATTTTATATTTAAGTAAATAAATTCGCAATAAAATAATAAATTTCAGTACTAGGAAAAAAGATTTTGTTAAATTCAATACAATGTAAAAATATTTTAAAAATATTCTTCGAAATGAAAAAAAAAAAATTCTATAAATTGCAAATTTTTGTAATGTTTAAACCTATTTTTTTCTTTGAATATAAAGAAATAATTATTTTTCACTATAATATAAATATCTTCAATTGTGGGTATTTAAAAGCATTGGGAAAAATATTAAATAAAATGTTATTAGTAATAACGCAACAGTTATTCGTAGTCGTTAATGAGAATCTCTATATAAAATTACAAAAACAATTCTTGGGTTCGAATAGAAAAAACTGCCTAGTAAAAAAACAATCATCTAAAATAAAAATTTATTTCTTGAATCTTTTCATGTCAAAAAGCATATTCTAAGTACAGTAAATTAATTTTATTTTTTATTAAAAAAAGTTTCATTTTACGATTTTGTGCGTAAAAAGAATAAATGAAATGAAAATTTTGGTGCGTTTCTCCTATTTTAGAAATTTAGGAATAAATATTGTATCTGCAACATTTATAATGCGTTATTAACCTTCTTCAATCCAGTTCACCTAAAAAAAGTATAATGTATCTATTACATAAATCTAAATTTCTACTTAAAATGAATTGTTCTAAAAGTAAGTTTGAAAATATTTCTAAAACACAGTATTTGAAAACTTCCTAAATAAAAGAATTACCCATTGTTCTTATTCTAAGGTTATCTGTAAAAAATATTAAATAAACATGTTTCCTTATTTTCTTCTTTTAAAACTCTCAATCAGGAATACGAAAAAAATTAAAACCATAAAATTCTTCTTACGAGTTTACATTTTTTGAAAAAGGTTTCAAAAAAGGGAAAAAAATCGGATATATTTTTCCTATAAAAAATTTGTTAGAAAATGTAATCCGGATTAAACATGATAGAAAGGAGATAATTTCAGAACTAAACCTAATATAATATTATATTTTGAAAAAAAAAATGTATAACTTCTCAACATAAAATTCCTTTCTAAATTTCCACGAAATCCTAATGGTTTACTTTATAACATATTGTTTCAAGATGAAAAAAATTAATTGTATTAATGAAATATCAGCATAAGAAAATATCTGATAATATATGAATATATATATACTCAAGCTTGTAAATTAAATTTACATTTAAATCTTATTTAGGTTTTAGATGTATATTACTCTTATATTTAAATTTCGTTTATGTAAAAAGAAGAAAATTTATACTATTTTGAAATATTTTAATTCAAATCCATTTATATTTTCTTCCATGTTTACTTCAATTTTGGAAAACACATTTAAATTATTTATATCCTAATGTGTCGTTCTGAATAAACTTAGAACATAATGCAAATTACCTAAATCTACCAAAAGAAAAGCATCATTTTTAATTTAGTAATAAATCGTAAAAATTCACCCGTAAAATACAGACATATTTCAGGCTTTGCATCGAGACCCACGGATTAAATTAATGTGTGACTCAATGTGGCTCAATTTAAGAACCTACACGAAATATTCCTTCAAGTAAACAGTAAAATTTATTTTGTCAAAAGTAACACATTCACGTCCTTAAAAGCCTTAGGTTATACATAAGAATACAATACTGAAGTAAAATTACCATCAAAAGTATGTCTTATCTTGTAGAATTAGATCCATGATTGCACTTCTGTCAAAATAAATAGCTAAAAATTTTTTCACTTTGTCGGCATTTCCGCATACTTGTTTTAACTTCTAAATTTGAAACTGCTGATTTATCTAGGAAGACCACAACTAAAATTTCAAGAAATATAAACCTTCTCGGTTTTAAACAGAGAGTATATTTTTAACAAATTTCTGTTTTTAAAAATGGTTAGATCTAAATATCGTAAAATTAAGCTTCGCAGTTGACATGAATATTCAATTTTTTTTTTCAAATCACCAATATGAGGGAAGACTTTGTTGCAAATTTCACAAACATAAGGCTTTTATTCGGTATGAATCCGCAAATGTTCTTTTAAAGTATCACTTCGGGAGAAAGGCCTGTTACAGATTTCACAGACATAAGGTTTTTCTTTGGTATGAACACGCAAATGTTTTTTTAAATTAGTTCTTTGGGAGAAAGCTTTGTTGCAAATTTCACAACTGTGAGGCCTTTCCTTGGTATGAATACGCAAATGTTCTTTTAAAGTACTTCTTTGGGAAAAAGCTTTGTTGCATATTTCACAACTGTGAGGCCTTTCATTGGTATGAATACGCAGATGTTGTTTTAAAGTACTACTTTGGGAGAAAGCTTTGTAGCATATTTCACAACTGTGAGGCTTTTCCTTCGTATGAATACGCAAATGATCTTTTAAAGTACTGCTTTGGGAAAAAGCTTTGTTGCATATTTCACAACTGTGAGGCTTTTCCTTGGTATGAATACGCAGATGTTGTTTTAAAGTACTACTTTGGGAGAACGCTTTGTTGCATATTTCACAACTGTGAGGCTTCTCCTTGGTATGAATCCGCAAATGTTCTTTTAAAGTATCACTTCGGGAGAAAGGCTTGTTGCAGATTTCACAAACATGTGGTTTATCTTTGGTATGAATAAGTGAATGTTTTTTTAAAGTACTGCTTTGGGAGAAAGTTTTGTTGCACATTTCACAACTGTGAGGCTTTACTTTCGTGTGAGTACGCAGATGTTGTTTTAAATTGCTACTTAAAGAGAAAGGCTTGTTGCATATTTCACAAATGTGAGCCTTTTCCTTGGTATGAATAAGCAGATATCTTCTTAACACAGGAGCTCGATAAAAAGTCTTATTGCAAATTCCGCACGTTTGGGGCTTTTCTTTGGTATGAGTTAGTAAATGTGTTTTCAAATCACAGTTGTATGAGAAAGTCAGCTTACATATTTCACAAACAAAGGGTTTGTCATTGGTATGAAGGCGCAAATGTGCTCTCCAGTCAACACCCTGAGGGAGAGTCATATGACACGTTTCACAAATATTTGGCTTTTCATCGGAAAGAATATGCACGTATTGATTCAAAATATCATTTCGAGGAAGGGACATAATTCTAATTTTAAAATGAAAGATTTACCTCTTGTTCTATTTGGTAAATACTTATTTAACATAAAGCGAAGTAACAAAAGACAGATTACTTTGCTTAACATGAATAGCGGTTTATATTTATATTTTCATTTTAATTTTCTTCATTTCAACGCAATACTGAAATATCGAAATCTTATTTTTCTTTTCTTTAAAATCTAAAACGAAAAGTCCTGAATGTCAGAGCTTTAAATTAAAGACGTGTCATAGTTTTTCTCTCTTCAGTTAGTTCGAAAAAATTAGTCATTTTTTTTAATGGCACATGCGTAAAAACAAAATCAATATCTAAAATATATTTACTTAATATAAAAAATTATACAGTTTTAAATTTGATTTGATTTTAAAAGTTTTAGCCCTTAGAAGAAACAAGAGGGCTTGTAGCGATGGATCTGGTAATTTCGACACGCATTCTTGACGAGGAACACACCTAAGCTGTCACCCCAGTTCCCACGCCATGTCCGTTGGAGAAGTTTCAGTTCAGACAAATTTTACGTCTTAAAGGCTCATAAGTGGCTCTTGCCACGAACTCTTGGCACGCCGGCAACGAGTACATTGCCATGACCACAAAGCTACCGCGACTATGATTTAAAGAAAACGGGGAACGAGATTTAGTTATATTGTTATATAAAGAGGAAAAATAAAATTCTCTTCACAGAAACTAATATCGTTATTCATGGCTAAAAGTATAAATCTAATCATTCGTGTATTGTTTCCTCCTAAGATAATGTTAACTAAGCAGAATAAATCTCAATTTATAAAAAAAATTCCTCCGAAGTGGAGGACGTCAAATCCTGCATGAATATAGCGTTTAAAAGCTTTCTAATTCTTCATTGGCTGGATCCTTTAGGAATTGATTAAGTGAATAATAACTTCACACCGGTCATTTACTCGAGGGATTTTGGCAACGGACCTCGTAATTTTGAATTAATGACAAGTGACGAGGACAACACAAAAGATGACCTCCCTTTCCTAACTTCCTCACCGCACAAATGGGAGGACGTTTGAGCCTCGACAGATTTAACGTACATCGACCGCCTTCGCACGGCGGGTCTTCAGTTGTACTAGGCTCGAGCTCATGACACGCCGGCCTCGAGTCCCTTACCTTGACCACTTCGCCACCAAGATCACGCTGGATAACTTAGATCAGAAAGCATTTGAATTTACCGTATTTACTGAAATTTAAGCTGCACTTTTTTCCAGCGTTATTGCTCCAGAAAATAAGAGACGCTTAAAACATTTGTTGAATGGGGGAAATTGAGTTTCTGCAAGTTTCAAAATCAAAATTTTAACCGTCCATTCTAGCCATTTGTATCAATGATTTATCCCATTCCTTGGTTTATCTCCAGTATTTAGTCTATCCTGAACATTGTGGCTTTCAATTATTTAGGAAATTTTTTGTGTAGTCTAACTATGAAAAATATCAGTAATAGTATCAAGACGAGTTCAATATAATATTTTACACGCAAAAATAATTGGAGGCGCAGAGTATCGATTACCTTACCTCTTGCATGTTAAGCGAGCACTCTACCATCTGAACTACGTTTCCGGCAGACACATGTGTTATTGTAAACATGTTCGCCTCAACACCTGAACAAGATCTTTACATTGATTAGGTCAATTAAAAGTGTTACGTGAGAAACTAGAATCGCGAGTAAATAGATTTAATAGAATGATTCAAAGTAAATAGAAATAGCTTAATAGATCTGCCTTTCTTAGGGTTCGCTCTAGAACAGTAAAAATATAACATACTTTGTACGTATGCTTAGTGGAAGTATTGTAAAATAACTTTTTGTACAAATCAAACGAATTTCAAAAATATTTTACACGAAGAGAGAGAGAGAAATAATAATTGGAGGCGCAGGGAATCGATCCCCGTACCTCTCGCATGCTAAGCGAGCAGTCTTCCATATGAACTACACCCCTGGTTCACACCTGTGTTAATGTAAACATCCTCGACTTAGCACCTGAACATGATTGTTACAGTAACTAGGTCGAAATCGGAATATAAATGATCAAAACATGCATAGACATCCAAACTAAACGTGTATACTAAATTTCAATTCATTTGGTTGAAGACACCAGCTTCAAAATTGAGTTGCAAGATTCCACCCGAACAAATTACTTTAAGCAATATTTTTATAAACTAATTGCTATATTGGAATATAAATGCTTAAATCACATACAAGCATTGTCATCCAAACTAAAAGTCTATACAAAATTTCAGCTTAACCGCTTGAAGACATCTGCTTCAGAATATATATAGTTGCAAGATTCGACCCAAACAAATTACTTTAATTAATATCTTTTTAAGTAATTGCGATATAGGAATATAAGTGGTCAAAACATGCATTGTCATCCAATCTAAACGTGTATACAAAAATTTAGCTCAATCGGTTGAAGACATCAACTTCAGAATTAAGTTGCAAGATTCCACCCAAACATAGGCTGGAGGTCACTGGGAAACTGGGTTTTATAAATACCCTTCTTCCCATATCTAATGTGTCAGAATCCTTAGAAGTTGATTACAGTAATTAAAAGTCCATTAAATTTAATTTAACAAGTCCATATGAGTGACGCAAGCGTCTGTTGTAGTAGACAGTAAGAAGTCTCTTCCTGATTGGTCAGGTGGCAAGTGACGTCAGGGTTGGACATGGTGTGTTTCTGTTTTCACTGATGTTCGAAGGCTGTCATGGATGATTGATGATGGTGTAGTGGTTGACTGTACATTCGAATGGTCGGCGAGTGTCGGGTAAGGTATTTCCTGGTAGTTGGTTAGCTGCTGTCAGGATAGTGAGTTAGTGAGTTTTGTGTTTTTTGACGCAAGATCCAGTTTTGGCTATACTGCGCCAAACATTCATAGGTCTGTGGTCTGGACGGGAAAAGAAGAAAAGGAGAAATTGGATGAAAGATGGAGGGTTGAAAATAGAGAAGGATCACTGGGGTAACCCGGGGGCGTGACACCCGTGTTAACTAAAGATAGTAAGCCCCTTGGGAAAAGGAAAAGATCACTAGGGTACCTCAGGGTTGTGATACCCGTACCCACCTAAAGAAGGTGAGCCCCTTGAAGGGAGCGGCTGTCAGGAAATAGTGGATCGGTAGAATGGGAAGAAATAGGCTTCTGGTGGAGCTGTCAGGTCAGGTGGTTGAAGGTGGCCGTGGTTTTGTTGAAAACAGAATGGTCTGAGAGGAAGTAATGGCATTGGCTGTTGTAGCTGAGTGAAACTCCTCTCTATTCGCTGTACAGGGGTTGGGTAAATGAGGGGAACACAAAATCTAAATGGGGGGCCTGGTGGGGGTGCAGCGAAGGGAAATTAGAGTTAGATTAAAAGTAAATAAGAAATAAACATGAAAATTTAAAAATGAAAATTTAGCATTCGGGGGGGGGGCCTCATTCACTACAAGGTGAGTGACCAGGAAAAATAATTATGGTGGGTTGTAAGAGTCTAGGAGGATTCTCCTAGACCTTTTATGATGATCCATTGGCGTGTAGTTTTCAAGATTAATAATGTTGATATTGTTTATATTTGGGAGCTTATCAAAGAATCTTTTGGCGAGGGTTTGAATATGATTTTTAAATGGTTCAATTTTACTTGCTTTGTAGATATTTGAATTTTTGGTTTATCCGCATGCTTTAACTATTTTTCTGATAGTGGAATTTTGTGCAATTTCAAGTATTTTAACTTTGGTATTTGCTGCATATCCCCACGCAGGACAAGCGTAGCTGAGGATGGGACGCAATACGGCAGTGTAGAGAAGTAACTTGCTATATAGGTATACATTGGAATTCCGGTTAATTAGGGGGCAGATTGACCTTAATGCTTTCCGGATTTTATCACGCGCGTGTAGCATGTGTGGTTTCCATGGGAATTCTTTATCTAACTGGTCTATCTAACTTTTATTCTATTCTTACTGGTCTGTAAGAATCTGGGAGATGTTTCTTTTCCCCTGGTATGTGAATAGAAAAGACAATTGAAATTTTTCAATATCTTGGAAAATGCCTGAATAGTAAAAATTTATTGATAAGATAGGTTAATAGAAGAATGATTACCAGTGGAAAATTTCTAATATATTTATTTGTAATGGACTTGAAACCTGGTGCTTTTGAGTTCTTTAGAGTTGGGATGTAATTGCAGATTTTGTCCGGATTAGTAGGAGGAATTGGAGTGAGGGGTGGGGAGGATAAGAAATTTTCTAGAATGATAGTGACGTCAGAGTCGATATTGGTCGTGAAATTCTCTGGTGTTTTATTTTCAGTGTATTTGTCTTTGAAAGTATTTGCAATTAAGTTTGTTTTCTGTTCATCGTTGCTAGCGATGCCAGAAGAGCAGTTTTAATTTGGAAAACATGAGCGAGTTTTGCGAATGTATTTCTGGGTGTGCCAGATATTGTTATCCTGCGTGTTAAATGAGGCGAATTTAGTATTCCATGTATTTTTCGCGTGTATATTGAGTTCTTTTTTAATTAAAGAGCCTGAAGTCTATTGGCTTCGGCTTTATGCAGTGGATTTAGTGTGCGTTGAAATTGTTTTCTGAACCTGTTCATTTGTAAAATCAAATCTTTGATGTGTTGTGGTGTGTAGCTATGGTGCTTGTTTACTATTTGACTAGAAGAGAGCTTGTGGGTGGAGCGAACCTCATCCGTGAACTTAGAAATTTTTTCTTCCAGAGAAGTCAGGTTTGTTATATTTTTAAAGTCAAAGACCAATGGGATTATTAATATTTTTCTTAAAAGCAGACCAACAGGTGGAAATTGATCTATGATTATCTTTATGAATATAGTGATAGTTAGTGAGAAAGTGAGCATAACCGGGTTATGATCAGAGGAATGTTCAGGTATGGAAACAATGCTGTAGGGAAAGTTAAAGTTGCTAATGAGAGCGAAGTCTATCATATCATAAGCATTTTAGCCATACCTGGTAGGAGAGTTAGGAAAAGCTATTTCTAGATTAGTATAATATCAGCAAAGTTTTTGAGTCGGTTGCCTCTAGTGGAGTTGCTGGAGCAATTCCACGTATTGTTTGTGGCATTAAAATCGCAAAAGATCAATCAATTACTGATAATCTGGAGAATAGATTCTAAGTCGAGAGGAAATAGTAGTTTATCAGACTGAGGGGGAACACAAATGCAAGTTATGGTAACTAGATTAGTATTCGAGGGATTTAATGTTATGGTGGTAGTTTCGACGTCATTAAGAGGGGGTTTAAGTCAGGGATAGAATTTTTAATGAGAATTAAAGTACCACCTTGTGCGGGGCCGTCAGAGATGCTGTCGTTCCTGTAGCATTTGGATTATTGGATATCAAACGTGTTTCCTGAATGAGAAGAGAGGATATCGGGGCTGTACTTCTCTACAAATAATTTGAATTCAGAATATTTGTTCAAAATGCCGTTTGCTTTCCAAGAACACAAACTCAGGACGTGCAGTGGTTTTTTAATCATCATTTGCGTCTAATCAAGCCTCTATTAAGGCGTACATCTCGTTAAGTTTTGATTTTTTTTTTGTTAGTTGTGGGTTTCGGGATGTTTTTGACTGTATTAAAATTATTTATTTGCTTAACTAACGTTGAGAGAGCTTGAATGGTTTGAACTAGTGTTTGAGAGATTAAATTCATGCAATCGTTTTTGCTGGTTTTTATCTGAGGAAGGGGGGAGGAGAATCTGGGATATGACGACCTGAGTTTATGGGTTATTCATTGTGGGAACTTGTCCGACTCGTGGTGCCATCTGTTGGGGGCAGTGGAAGTAGTAGGTTTTTGCTTATTTTGAGGGGCTTGTGAAATGAAACGTTGGGTCTGACTAGGCAGTTAATATGTTCGTGTAATTGGATTTAGTGGTTGTTCCTTTTTTGGGCTCTGGGTATAGTGGCCACTTTGAATAATTTGCCATGTGTCCGAAGACTTGGCAGTTGATGCAGAACATGGTATCTACTCGTTTAATTTCGCAATCAGCCGTCTGGTGGGCCTCTTCACATTTTGAGCATCTGGGCCTGAGGTGGCAATTGTAGATCGTGTGGTTAAAATTGTTGCATTGATAGCATTAGGTTACCCCTTTGCTATCGTAGCCTTTTACTCTAACAGTTAAGTAGGATATTTTGTTAACGCTGAAAATTTTTGCGTTATGCAAGTAACGTGGTAGTGAAACTAAGAATACATTGAGGCTTGATTGGTAATCTTGCCTACAAGTTGAGTGACCCGGTTGACGGTGAATCCGAAATCTACGAGGTCGCTGTGTATATCTGATGTTTTTATCTTTATGACCACTTTAATTGGTCTTTTGTCTTTGGGGATAATTGAGTAAAACTCATATTTTAATTTTTCAAGGAGATTTTCTATTTCATGGTATTCGTCTAGTGTGTCAGTGTATAATTTTATGTATACTCGCCTTTTTTTTCATTCCTGAGTTTGGACATTAAGTCATTTAAAGTTTTCATCTGTTCTCTGAATGTTAATGTAATTCTAAGCATGACGAGGGGATGTTAATTGTGTTTGAGTTAGAGGTGTTCGTATTATTACAAGTGACTTTAGTAGTGTTACTGTTATGTGTGACTGAGGTTGTATTTGAGACGGAAGAAGTTCCCGCTATAGGTTCAATACTGGGTTCCATATTTTTTAAGGCGGAAAATTTATTGTTTAAATTGCGTTTCAAATTTAGCTCTGGATTAGAGTTAGTCTTAAGATTTTTAGTTAGCCTTCTATTGGTAGGCGATGTAAAACCGTCGTCGTTCTCTTTTCTTTAAGTCGAACTTGTTTTAGTCAGTGGTGGGAAGTCTTGCATTAAGTGTTTAGCAGAGGAGAGTTATGAGAGGTATAATGTACTGTACAACCAGGGGTATCACAAGGGGGTAGAGAGGAGAACTCACTTACCGCACTTTGATGACTAATTTGTAGGGCATTCAGACTCTGTAGTTGGTGAGTCATGGATTCATCATCAGCAATTCCATTAATTCGGAGAGCGTTTGAGGCAGCTTTTTGGTAATTGATGAGTATGGTGTCTCATTTTATCAGGTAGCCAAGATCCTTTAGCCGTTGACCATTAGAGAGTTGTGGTGTTCTGGGCCGGGAGGTGTGTGTCGAGAGAGGCAGAAATAAGTCCATTCCATTTCCAGGTTCAAGGTGGTAGTCCGTATTCAATTCCATATCAAGTCCAAAGTCGTTTGAGGTATGAGGTCAATTTAGGTCGTCGACCCAAGATTGCTGCTCTAAGAAGAGCTCTCAATCGCAATTGAAGAATTAGAAAATTCTATTGCAGAGAACTGAGGGCGAAAATCGTATGCAGGAGCGTCTGTCATGCACGTCCTTACGCTAACGCGTTTCAGACGAGAGTTGTCCCACCCGAACATTTTACATTGCAAGTTTAATAAAAGCTTGTAAAAAAAATTGTATTTGAATTAGAGTGTCGCCATCTGTTGTAGTTAGTTGTAACTTCATCAGAAATAACGAAATGTAAATTTAAATTTAAAAAATAAAATATATTTAATGAGTTAATATTTGAAAAAAACTTTTTTCCCATCAAGGTTCATCCACTACAAGCTTCAAAAATTGCATTTGAACTTCAGTGGATTAATAAAAAGTGTTTTATTATTTAACAATGTATACATTTATACGAAGAGTGTAAACTCATAGTAGGAATTGAAAAATCATTTGCTATATACATTGGACCAGAAACGTGTTCGTACACTTGCAATTTTCTACAAAATTTAATTTTTTCTACTAATAAAAATTAATATTCCGGAATTGTAATTTTTTTATGATATAAGCAACTTGTTTTTAATAGAATGACATAATTATTTTTTTTAAAAAAAAATAGTATAACTATTATTTTTAAAAATTAATAATCAAAAAGCTACTAAAAAATTACTCCACAAAAGTCTTCGTACACTTTACAAAAATCTCAACATAGCTTTAAATATCGTATTTCTTTCTTAATTTAGTACTTGATAGGATATCTTTTAGAATTCACATCAACTGTTAAACGTCTTGGTATAGACTTAATCAATTTTTTTTAATTTCTGAATCAATTTTCCTCCGTGCTTCTGTGATTATTGTTTTTACTTCACATTTTGTGTTTATATGTCATGTTTTTTTTTTAATCTAACTCTCACCAAATATGTTCTACAGGGCTAAATAAAGTGATTGAGGAGTTGTTTTCAGACTTTTGGGACAGTTATAGGGAGCGGCATACGTTGAGAGCAGTGCTCTTGGTGTCATTATACTGTTAAAAATTGAAGACGTTTCCAATATCTAAATTTTGAACTGATTATTTAAAATTTTTCTCTAAAATATTTTAATAGATCTCATAATTCACAAAACTATCAAAAAATACCAAATTACGTAATCCTGAAGCCGATTTACTACCCCACGTAAGAACACTTCCACCTCCATGGTTCACTGATCCAACTAGATCCTTGGGGTTAAGTTTCAGAAAATTCAACATTGCTGCAAATTGATTGGGATGACAGAAAATTCAACAATTTTGGTTCCGATGGGCGTGTAATAGTTTTTAAACGAAAATTTGAGAAATTTAATCTTATAAATTTAGATGTAACAAGTACCCCTCTAACTTCATGCTTCAGCATGAATGTGGAGGTGTTTTTGCGCGGGGGTGTAAATATTCTTATTGCTTATGCGCTTTTGAATTATTTCTTATCCAAGCATCACCCACCGACAAGTAAAGAGTGGGGGAGAAAGGGGGTGGTGCGAAGGATAGTTCAATTTCGCCCTAAACCACTACTGAGATTTGTTGGAAAACTATACTTTTACAAGCCAATGATATTAATTATTTTTAAGCATCCTGGACTTGCCTAAAGAAACAAAAAAGATTCGTACAACTATCGCTTCAGTTTTAAAATATTCATGGTAATCAAACAAATATCTTTATTATTACTAAGCAGTTTTCGACATAATATTTTTCTCAATCACACTCCGCTACACCAACTACAAACAAAAGCGATGCTTGAGGATTACAAAAAAAATTGCTGCTTAAGTTAATCAAGGAATATAAACGTGCAAGTCTTGTACCGAGTATAAATATACTTTATTTACTTAACACAAAATTGGAATGCAGCTTTGACGTGATCATACAATCTTCGGGCTTCGAAACTTTGCCTTAAGACGACTTTTATAACTGAGGTGTGAGAAGTTTTTGTATATAGTTTTGAGCTTGTTTTAAGTTTAAAAATTATATTATAAAATTTTAGAATGAAAAAACCCGTTGGTATGTGTGTGTGTGTAAACTTTTTAAAATAAAAATATAGAATGGATGAAATAAAAACATATTATGAAATTTAACTAGAGATGGAAACTGTTCTTTTTTGGAATTCAATTTTTATAGGAAATGTATTACTCTTTTTGTCTTTAATGTTTCATTGCAAAAATTATTTTTTTATGTTTATATAGGGAATCGAAAATCTATGCATATATAATGAATGCGTAATAGAAATCCTCAAATTTTCTTTTTGGTTTATCTTATAAATCCTTTAAATTATCATTGAAATATATTTAAGAAATATTATAATTTCCCATTTGACAAAGTTCCTTCAGTTTTTGGTGTCTTTTTAAGGCAAAATCATATTTATAACATTTTGAAAAATATCTCATTGCAATGTATGTTTTGTATTAGAGATTTCGTGTGTAAGTCAAAATGTGTGTGCAGAAGTGTTCATAATCGAATCATTCTATAATAAATACTGCAAGAAGCGTATTTTACTGGTTAAGAGAAATTTTTCTTATGCTACAGATGCTTAATTCTATCAAAAGTTAAAAATCTCAGGGCTTGATTTGAACTTCGCAACAAGCCATGATCATGTCTAGTCATGATTATGAATTCTTCCACAAAACAATCTCCATGCAAAAATATTAGAGGATTTTACATTTTTTATAAAAACTCCCAAAATTTATTCGCTGCATGTTGTACAGAATTGAAATTGTATACCCGTAAATTAGTTACTTGAGTGAGGATCGAAACGACATTGGCAGTCACACATAGCTGTTTAAATTTTCAAAGCCTCCAAACTGTTCAGCTCTACTCTAGACTTTGGCGATATTTAAAAAATCATACATTTAATCAAGATTACTAAATAAATTTTTAGTAAACTTGGCTTATTTTACGAACTGACACTTATTAATAATGAAAAAGAGAATTTTTAGTAATATATGTTGATTTTCAAAATTTCTTTTAAAAAATCTGATCTGTATTTGCACAATCTTTTTAAGCACAGTTAATTTTTTTATAGATATATGTTAATATATATATGATTCAATAACCCAGCCTTGTTTTTTATTGTTTTGTAAGATTCTGAAAGTTAGATTGTCCATTTTTACATTTCTCACACGGCTGTTGTAAACACGTAAGAATAAAAATGAAAATTTCTAACAAATTCAAATACAGTCGGAACCCGAGTTAACAAATTCAACAGCAGCGAAGAGTTTTTTTCTTCTCTAAACCAGAATAATTCGTTATTTCGGGGTCAAAACAAAATACGAATTTTTTGTGCTTACCTTTTGAAAATTTTGTAATAAGCAATTACACAAAAAATATCCATAGTTAGAAATTACAGGTTTTATATTCAACAGTTAAAAATAATATTAGTGATTTATTACGAACTGTTTAAAATTGAAAAATTTAAAATATTGACTAGCAGATATTTGACTACCTTTCTGATTCCTGACTCTAAGGAGCTTCTATTTCAATTTTATGCAGAGAAGAAAGTACTTCGTTATTCATATCCTGCTGCATGAGGTAAGTTTTCACAGTTTCCATACAATGTAAAGCGTTAGAAAGTGTAACAGTTTCGATAAGAGTTTTATTATCAATTTTAGCATCAAAATCGCTATTCAGCGATAAATCAACAATTTCCTGAGCTTCAGTTGCACATAAAGGCAGTCCGCCATCGAATGTCCCATAAAAGTTAAAATCTTAAAATACCCCTTGCTTTGTGGAGTGGGATGAGATAAGAAAAGAGTTTCCTGTCCTATTAAAAACCCACTCGATAGTTTTCGCTTGTGACTCATCTGCACCTACAAAGTCTAATAATAGGCTGCATCTCTTCCCGCAGAAATTTGCTGTTAGCAAGAAAAATTTATTTTTTCTTGTTCGGCGTTAAAATAATACAATTTGAAAAAAAAAATTCCAATTTTTTTTAATGCAAACCAATAAAAAAAAGTTAACTCTTAAAATAATTCGTTAAATATGGCTTTTTGCCTTCATTTTAATCAAGAAAAGAAAAAAAAATTCTCTTTAAATCGCGAAATTCGTTGAATTGGGGTTCGACTGCGTTTTATCATTAACCCATTCACTGCCAGAAAAATTTAGAACGTAATGAACTGGGCGACAAGGTTTTATTTAAAAAAAAAACAAAATTTTACAAAAAAAAAAATAAAGAAAGAAAGAAAATAAAAATAAGTTACTGATATATTATATTAATGCCATTTGCAATAATTTTTATCGAAAAAAAAATTACGAGATTGCTCGCAGATGGCGTCACTCAATAACATTCCCTGAGCTGACTGCCATTTACGAGTAATGTCGTATTGTTTCTTTTTTTTCTCAATAAAAATCTTTATATACAAATACTTTCTTTTCGTTTAGTTTGATTTTACAAGTTTACCTCCTAATTTCCTCTAGCGACAGTCAGATGTGCAATGTTATGTTGGATTTTCATACAAATGTGTAAAGATCCTAACCAGAAAAAAATCTATAAGGCGAGGGTAGATACAAACAGTTGTAAAATAATAAAAAGGGCTGTGTGTGTGTGGGACAATTAATAATTAGCAGACCTTTAGAAAAATATTTCGTTGGTACAAGAAAATAAATCTACAATACTTCGAAATCTTCCTGCAGAATGCATACATGTTCTATAAACAAAGAAATAGAGGGAATTAAAAGATGAGAATGTTTCAATTTAGGGAATTAGTCATTATGCATTTATTAGATGGCGACGGCGGCAATGTAAGAGAAAGCACCAACTATAATACAAACACAACTAATTTCCATTACTAAAGCATCTTCCTCACACAGAAGAAAAGGGATGCCTATAAAAGCGTTTCAAATGTGTGCAAAACAAAAAAAAAATACATAAGGAGATAAGGTATTTTTGCCCAGTGTGTCACATTAACCCAGCACTTTGCGTTGATCCTTGTTTTAACCCTTTTGTGGGCCTTGGGAAAATTACTTCCCAACTACATAATCTTAGAAAATGCACCTGTGGGAAGCGCAAAACCCATTACACTATATTGGTCTTGCTATTATTATACGTTTAGAAGACTAATTACCATACTAAACTTTTAATTTCTTATTCACGCCATCATAAATAGTTTCATATTGTGGCAAGTGAACAAAAGAAACATAATTTTAGATCAGCTAACATTCCATATAGCATTAGCTTCTCACCTAATAGACGAATATTACTCAAGAAAAAGGAAAGGAAGCGCTGCTAACTACAAAGCAAAAAAGTATGTGTAGTTCCGGATGATGTACGCTTGGCCAGTGTGGGAAATCCTAAGACACAGATGGTTTCCTGTTATAGACGATGTAGGAAATGTAGCACAATAGCACAAGAAAGGAGTCCCCGCTACATGTGTGTAGAATGTAATGTCCCCTTGTGTATTGTAACATTTTCTCATCTTTTCATGGCTAATAATCACCATTAAATTTAATTTTCTTTATGACGGTGAATGATTCTTGGGAAATACTCTTCCCCTCCCTGAAACTTTAATGTAAACATAAAATTCAACAAATTGAAAAATGATTTCCTTAAATGCTATTGTTTAATTGGCAATAAAACATATAACACTGCAGGAAATTCAAAAGAGACATAAATGGTACATGAAAGGGTTAAAGCTCATTATACACATCAACAACAATAAAATAATTTCTTAAATCTTAGGGATTACATTCAAATATATATATAATTTAGTTATAATCTAATCGTTTAAGTTGTAATTTTAATAATAAAAATTGATTATTAATATGTTTTTTACACTTTATAAATTTTTCATTCATTCTTTTTAATAATTCCCAACTCAAATGGAAATATGTAATCAATCTAGAATTGTAGTGCCCGCGACGAGATATTTCGTAGCTGGCACTTTTTGTACACGCTAAGTACGAGATATCTTGTAGTTGGAACTGAATGGATTGAAGCAAAATGAAGTATTCATTTATTGATTGCGGAAGTAACGTAATTAGAACATTTGAGTAAACAGTCAAAAGAGATTCGAAAGACAAAGATGAACTCCGCTTTCCAAAGAAATTAAGGCTGTTTTCGGTTAAAGAATAGGACCCGAATTTAGTATATTTTTTCAGATATAAAAGAAATGAAAAATTAATATTATATTCTGACTTCACCATCCCTTAGAGAACAACGTATTTTATCATATTTCACATTTTAGACTGAGTTGAGCCTTTTTTCTGGTATAAAATGTGTTTCGCGTTTTTTCTCGTATACCGTAATAGTAAATGAGCTGTCCTTTCACGTATTAAAATAAAAAAAAATAATATTCATGGACTATTTTGAAATTTTAGAAACACTATATCGTTAACAGATGTATGAGTTACAATATTGCAAATTTTCATGAAAATGGAGCATTTTTCTGTATGAAAATGTGCTTCGATTTTAGATCAGGCTCTCGTACTTTTGCCGAAAACAGCCTTAAGTTACGAAATTCAAAAGATGACGCGTGTAGGCTTTTATA